>WUAM01004823.1:0-25654 GCA_024336885.1 Actenoides hombroni
ATGTGAACTCCCTCTGCAAGAAAGCTCCAGGACACACAGAGCTTACCTGTAACATTCACTCTAATAAAATGGCCTACAGCTGTTAGCACAGTATTCTTTATTTTGGCCCTGCACTGATAGTGGCCACTCTCTGGTTAACTTTCAGAATTTCTGGAAGCAGAGAGAATGTGACTTTCACCCTGATGTCCAGGTTTTGTGAGAAGTTCAAGCTTTCCATCTCCTTTCCAAACCCAGTCTCATTTTGCTTCTTTGATAGAGGTGGTTCCTCAACAGTAGGTCTGTGAAAGTCTTCACCAAAGGCAACGGTGTATCCTTGGTTACAAGAGAGAAATACCTGGAAGAGAGCTCCCTTGGGAATTATTAATTAGGCAAGTTACATCAGGAGATTCCCAGTCAAGAATCTGTCAACTGCTGAGACACTCTGTGCCCTCCCTGTTCTCACTCTTCCCTTGGGCTCTGGTTATCATTAGTGCAAAAGATCAAATACAAGGCTAGACAGCCCCTTAGTCTCTCAGTTTCTAGCCTAGGCTGAGTACAAAGTGAAAGTAGCAAGCAAAACAAGCCAGAGCACGCTGCAGGAATCTCTCCAGGGGATCAGTAATTCCTGTAAAGGCATTTTTGAAGTCGTCAGTGGCCAGCCCAGATATAATCTCTGTACATTGTCCCTTGTGAAGAAGTTGCCAGGTCATGACTTGTTTTCTTGCTGGAGCTGAACAGCCCCGGTTGGCTCAGTGCAGTCTCAGGAAAATGAAGTGAGAGATTTTGGCAGTAATTTTGTTGTACGAAGTAAGAATAAGAACATAAGTAACAATATCCATACAATAAATAGACAAGTTCTGAAAGTATATATATATATTTATATTTTCATATATATATGAAGCAAATCTGTCAGTTACTCATAAAAGTGTATCTATTTGCACAAGCGATGCAAAGACTTCTGTTTAAAAATATAATCAAGAAATGGTAAAGTTGGGTTTGTTTTTTTTTCAAAACAATCTTCCCAGAACAAACATTTGTGTGTGAAGACTGGGGTGTACTTTTCTCTAATGACTTGATTCTGAGATGAAAAGAATCTTGCAGATAAGGTTCCTGCTGTCAATAACACATCGGAGAAGATTAGGGAGAAAGAGTAACTTTTCCTTTAACAGGAAACAGCAGGTAAAAAGAAAATTAAAAGGTCCCTTGCTGTGTCCTAGGAGCTAATTCTAGATTATATGAGCTCAGGTGCTGCCGTTTCAGTTGTGAAGAAACTATGCAACCTGTAGAGTGTATTTCCCCTCCCCCCCCCCTACCGTCTTGTGCTTAATCATTCGCCCACCCCCCACCCCTCTGTTTGCTTCTCCTGCCGTTCCCTCCTCGCCCTGCTGTCTGGGTCTCTTGCAGTTCCCTCCTCACCCTGCTGTCTGGGTCTCTTGCAGTTCCCCTGCCCTCACCCTGCTGTCTGGGTCTGTTCCTGTCTCGCCTCTCTCACCCTGCTTTCTGCTTCTCTTGAAGTTCCCTCATCCCCCTGCTGTCTTGGTCTCTATGAGCTGCCACAGCAATGAGCTTCCTATGAGGTTTTTCTTTAGATCCTTTTCAAAAACAGACTGAAACCACATCAGAAGCAGGAAATACTTAAGTGTTGCTCTGTCTCTGGATCTTTGCTGACTGTCTGGTGTTAATCTTAGCAAATGATTCATTGTAATGGTTCTGAATCTTGAAATTAATTGCTCTTCTGTGTAGTGCAATTGTGTAGGATAACTTGTCTGCTTCTGTACAGTGTAATGCAAATGTATCTTAGCTTCAAAGCTTGCTTTGTTTTTCTGCAACATTATCACTTACTACTTCCCATTGGACATATTACCTTTCTGAAGTTGGTTATGTTGGTTTACATGACATTAGATTTAACTTTACATATATATTTTTCATTGACTACATACTGTTTTCTGTGATGATGAACCAATATTTGAAGGAAGTTACAAATGATTTGTAATTATGACATTGGACTGAAATCTAGCTTGGGCTCTGGGGTATCTGACTTGATTCTGAGTTTTGAACTTGTATGAGTCTTGACAGGGAAGGACGAGATCGCTAAGGTGTGAGTGAGTTAGGAAAGGAGAGGGAGGGGTTTAGGTATTTATTTCCAGACAAATCAACAAAACAGACTTTTGGCCTGAAAAATAATGGAAGAATATTTCTTAATCATAATTAGGGCCCGATTCTTGTATATGGGATCTAGCTCATTTTAAGCAGAGTTCGTGGTAACGTGAAATAGCTCCCGACGTTTTGGTGCTTCCAAATCAAAGCCTTTTTCCCCACACTTTGTACTTCACCAATATTGAGTATAAAGCTGTTGGTTGTCCTTTGTTTTTAATTTACGCACTTGGGTGTTCTTCAGTAAGTGGAAAAAAGTTTGTTTTTGAATGTGCCTCAGTTTATGGGTCTGGCAGCATCAGAACAGAGCAGCCCCAGGTGAGCCTCTGCTGCAGCCCATGCGGTGGAAGTAGCGGCATGGTGCCCACTCTCCTGCCTTTCCATGGCACAGAGCACAAATGAGGTGTGTTTATCTTTTTCAACTGCCTTCCAAATCAGAAGGATCATCTTTTCTCTTGAGCTATGCTCTGTGCAGAAGAAAATAATCACCATTCAACTCCTAGATAAAAGTTCTTTATGCCTTTATTTGCATCAGAGGAAACATCACGTCCCTTGTTTGGGATTCAGTGCTTATCCATTGGAGAGAAGAAACTGTGCAGTTCAACTTAGGTCAGAGATTCAAAAATGCAAGAAAT
This sequence comes from Actenoides hombroni, assembly GCA_024336885.1. Lineage (NCBI taxonomy): Eukaryota > Metazoa > Chordata > Aves > Coraciiformes > Alcedinidae > Actenoides > Actenoides hombroni. The sequence continues at coordinate 2,769 of WUAM01004823.1, forward strand.
TGAGTCTTACCCTCAGGTGCATTTTTAGAGATTTAGGATTTAAAGGGACTAAAAAGAAGATTCAGCTGTTATTACTGTTGAAGACCTACAAAATTAAGATGTAGTGATTGAGCCATACTTAATCTTTGCACAAATGGGAAAAAGGCTTTTCCTTAATCATCTGTATATTGACTAACTCTGCACTTCCTTCCTTTTTCTTTCTTCTACCCCTGAGAGTTGTGAGTTGGAGGCTTCTGAAAACGAACTGTTAGAATGAAGGATAATAATCTTTCTTTTTTGTTGTCTCACATCTGTGGTATTTACCATCAGGACACAACAGCAAGGGTTGTTATACATTAGTTGCAACAGCAAGCATTAGATATATACTAGCATGGACAAGTCTGGGGTCTGAATATAATGTATTTTTCTTAAAAATATAAAAGGTTTTTTGATCTTGTATTTAGGTAAAGGAGAAAAAACAAACAAGAAAACAAAAGAACCAGATTAGAGGATAGGAGAGCACAGATGCATTCAAAGGGAGATGTCTTAGACAATTAATGAGCCAAAGGCAACTTGGAGACCTTACATTTCCAATTACAAGTACTGTCTGGTCTGACAGTATTTTTTGTAAGACACTAAAGTTTTCGGTCCCTGGTGATAAGTTGGTTTTTATTACAAAAAATATAACAGTTGTATTGCCCGTGCCTGTTCTGTACAATACAATTTACAGAGTTGCTCTGGCATCCTTTGCTGTGGGACTTGCATCCAAATGTGCACGATTGGAAGGGAGAAGAGAAAGAAATATCTCCGTCAAATACATGTTTTGATTTTGTTGCCTGAAATCACAAAGGAACTTAGTGAAGATAGGCTCATCTCCTATAACTTGTTAGGCAATATATGGACTAGAGTAGATACCCGAATACAAGTGCATGAGAGAAGTGTTCCAACTTCCAGATTTTACAGTCACACAACACTGCTGTTTCTTCTATTAGTATTCCTCCACCACTTCATGCTTTAGAACTTGACTTTTATTGTCTAAGAACATGTCTTCCAAATTACTATCGGGGTGGAAATTATCTTTCTTGTCTTAACATATTTTAGCAAGAGTTAGATGTTGGGGCCTTCACAGACTACTTCTCTCCCTCTTCTCTTGACCTGAATTCCTGACACACAATGACAAAGCACAAACTAGCATCCAAATTGCTACACATAGCTTTTAAAATTCTGTTTGCTTAAATCAATGTTCATACTTTTTCCATCTTGTACTCAGCAAATAATCAGTACAGCCTCTAAGGTGTGATCTTAAAGCCACAATTTGTGCGTGTTGTTTGCAAAAGCAAAATACTCAGCAAATCACCTTTTCCCATAAACTTTTCTGCTTTGTTTTGAGGTTATTTGATAACTTCTGCTAATATTAACTGTTTTTTCATTACTTGTAGATGATCATTGTATGAACTGCCTACTGGCAGGGCTGGGCAATCTGTACTTCCCTTCCATGACTAGATCAGTATGGCTCTTACAGAATCCCTGATGCAAAGATCCTCATGGAAAATTCAGATGTGTTTTTCATTGATGAAGACCAGGGACTGGAATAACTTGAGGGATCACTTCCCATTTCTGCCTTGCAGAGAGCTGACATTTAAATTAGTGAAGGACACGAAGGAGAAACTTCTGCTTTGTTTTTCTAAGTGTTTTGTTTCCTTTTCTCTACTGACATAGAGACTTTTCTGGACAAAGTCCTATTAACAAGAGTCTGACACTGGCCTAAAATTAAACTGTGATCAGAGATGGTTATATGAATCCCAGCTCTATTTACATACATTTTAGACCAGGGCTGTTGAGACCAGAACAGATGAGGGCAAGGAGTTCCAGCATCCTCCAGACCCTGTGACAGTTTTCCAGGTTTCTGTCAGATATCAGAGTATGCCTAAATAAGGCTGTGTGGGCATCAAAAAAAACAATGACCTCCCCATTCCAGCTCTTGCAGAGTAAAGCAGTTAACATTTCTCCTGGTGGAGGACACTAGCCAAGCCCTGAAAGCTACACAGGTGAGAGAAGTTGTGCTCTTGTCATCAGTGTTTCGCTCTCATTATCAAAATATTTTAAGTGGAGCAGCAGCAGAAGGAAAATATTTTGCCCAGAGAAGTTAGGATGAGGAAGACTTTTAACATAGGGGCCTCATAAAGAGCTCATGACATTTACACACTTTGTGACACTTCATATCCCCTTGTTATAACACCTAGTTAAGGTTTTCCCTTAATGGTCTTTCAGGCATAGAGCACCTTATTAATGTCAGGCCTTCAGCTCTCCCCAGCCAGGCTTGGCTGCTGCCTGTGTGAGCTGGGTGAGCAGAGGCTGTCAGTGACACTTCCCTCTCCCATGCTCAGGACCTGGGGCTGGTGTGATGCCAAAGGCAGTTTCACATTCAGCAGGGAGGTGTTGCTGTGAAAATGGGAGAGGGGAAGGACCACATTGGAATGTTTACTTCAGTTATTTTATGCTTTCTGCTTTCAGGAGGATCCCAGACACTTTGGCTTCACACATATTTCTTTCAGACCAAGTACTTTGCCCTTATGCCTCTGGAGACGCAATAAGGGGCCTGCTTTACCCTGAAGTCATCCCTAGTAGTACCTTTTCTTTATTGAGCGATGCAGCGACTCAGTTCTGTCTGTGATCTAAAGTGGGAGAAATAAGACAAAGACATTACTTTTGTCCATGAACCTCAGATGGATTTAGGTCACCTCAGCTGATCAGAACTCAGCTGTTTCTCTTCCCCTGATCCCTCACCCAGATTTTGGTTAGAAATTACTCAGTCCCATGCTCCCACACTGGTCAGACAGGTTGGAGTATTTTTTGGACTGCCCAAAGAGTTCATTTTGCTATTCCACATTTTTATCCCCAAAGGTTCCAACTTTACCAAAGGAAATATGAACAGACCAAAGCAATCTGTTGAGCTCTAATTTCAACAATGATCTAAATTTGTATTTTTACATAATTTGAAAGCAGTGTTCCAAACATCGAGTGTTACTGAATTGTTTCTCCTTGCAGTGGAGACATCTCAAGGAACATTACCCCCCAGAACATTACCCTCCTGGCTCACTGGATGGTAGAAAAAAAGCATGTGCTTTAGAAATGAAATGCTTTTCAGGTCATCTGCAATCTCATTCCTCCTGAAGTAAAGCAGCACAAAGGAAAAAGAGAAAATTGAAATCTTATTTTGGAGCTCCATGGTGTTCTGTTCAGCAGCCTGTAAGGCCTAGTATGGTGTAGTTAAATAAGTAATAGTATCAGTGTGTGAACATGAGGGAGGAGGGTAATTAGCCAGGCTCACATCTCTGAGCTGGAATTGATCTTCTATTTAGATTTTTGGTGGTTTTGGCAAGAAAATTTTGAGTATTAGCAGCAAAGCAAGTGCAATGAGCCCCTAAATATGAAAATAAATTGAAAAGAAACAAGAAAGTCTGACTGGGTTACTGAAGTGTTTTCAGATCCAGAGTTGAAATTAGCATAGTAATTGTCAGTTTCTGAATTCAATATATATAACATCATTTTATTGTCATCACTATATTGCTGTGTTCCTAGCACTCCTACTATTCAAGAATTTTCAGCAGAACCTGCTCTGTGAGGAGCAGGTAAATACTGAGGTAGCTCAGAGTGAATACCATGGCAGTTTTGAATTCAAGAGTGAACTGCAGCTCTTTGGTCTGAATGTGGACAGATCTTTGAGGGTCAGAACATTGACAGATCTTTGAAGGAGGCAATACATTTTCCTAATGTTACTAGGTATTTTAATTTTTGTGTCTGACCTAGATGATAGAGGGTAATTAGAGCAGACATTCAAGTTTTCAGGCTGTGATGAGGTGTAAGTGCAAACAACTGTGCTTCTTGAAGGTTTCAGGTTTTTAGGTTAATAAGACACTGTTAGTCTACAATCCAAACTTTTGCCTTAGGTCTTACCTTTGCCTATATTTGCTTACCATTGAAAAGGAGAGAGAAAAATCAGGAAGTAGTAGCTTAGAACACATGTAAGCCCACATCAGCATATTAACCAACAATAGGGAACTATATTATCAGACTAAAACAGAGATAAATTAACTAGCATAACAAATCTTAGAGATAATGGTTTATAAAACATACAGATAGAAGCATTCATCATCAAATAACTATTGAGAGATAAAAGTTTTTTTTTTCCCCCAAAGCTTTATGACATAAAAATATGAGACAATAAAAACACAGACACAGATCATAAAGGGTGTAAAACTCTGAACCTGTGATGAAGCTGAAAAAGGTGTAATGTGTGAATTTGCAGTGTTCTGGAAATGCAGGGTGACAAATACAAGAGGAGGTTTCTGGAAGGTGTGGATGAGACAAAAGGATATTTAAGTGGACAGGGCATATTCATCACAATACAAGGCAGAGTAACTCTTTACAACACTTGAGAAAAAAAAAAACCACACACAGGGAACAGATTTGCTTTGAGAAAGATTAAATAAAGAATATGAAGTAAACAGGCTTAGGAAGGAAGGGGGGAAATATCTGTAGGCCCAGAAGTGAGCAGTTTCTTCCTTCCCTCCCCTCCACACAGTATCTTATCACATCAAATGCAAAATTTAGGCATTTAGAAAATAAATTCTCTCCTAATTCTAGTTACCAAGGACTTAGACACACAGAAGTGTTTCTAGATGGAAAAGCATACACAGTAAAAGCACAAAGCTGTTAACTGCCTTCACACAGTTCAATGCCATTGCTATTAAAGCACATCTTTGAAGATTCTATTTTGTGCTCTTGAAAAATCATTTGTATCCCAATAAAAGCTTTTGCTCTGCTAAACAGAGTTCCAGCAATACATGTTTATTTAGAGCTGAACCCCCACCTACTTCCAGGAACAGCTGCCCTAAGTGTGCAGCTGACAGGGATGATCTACCAGAGAGAGTCAAGTGCAGCTGGATTTGTTCTTTCTGCATTGTTTATTAATGGTGATTTTCTTATGAGCAGATTTCAAGTTTTAATGGTCTGTGTGAACCTCAGACGGATTTCAGCTTAAATTAAAAGGGGAAGGTGGTAGTAACAGAATAAATGTAATGATTTTCATGGTTTTGTGTAGGTTTGGTGTTTGTTTGGGTTTTTTTATTAAGTATTTACACAAGCAGTTTACAAGCACTGGATGTCTGCATTTAAAAGGGATGCAGCAGGCAATGAAATTTTAAGAGAATAGAATCTTCTCAAACAGGTTACACTTCAGAACTCAGGTGTATGGTGTCTCCTCCACTGCAGAGGCTCCTGGGCTTCAGCAGTCGAGTGAATGAAGCTTTTCAGACCTGGTTGAGACCAGAGAGCAATGCCAAAGGCTAAATGGGTTAGAGTTAAGAATGGCTGCCATTTCTCTGTAGGGTGCTGGGCCAGGCCCCATCCCCGAGGTGGGCATTTCTGCAAGCAGTTGCCCTTGAGAGGGACTTTGTGACATGTTCAAGGGCTTCCAGGGCATTTGTAGCAGAGCAGGGAACCCCTGAGGACTCCTAGGGCTTTCCTTCTTCCCAGTTACAGGCTTTGAGGAGGACCACAGGTGGTGAAGTGTTCCTGAGAAGCAGGAAAGTGTGATGCCAGTGGCAACACAGCAGTGCCCCCCAGAGCAGCTCATTTTGAAAACATTTTTTAAGCTTCTTTCCTCTGCAATAAGCAGTTATTTTAGTATACCAAAACCAGATCTATTTGGAAACTTTCCAAAGGGTTGGTAATGTCAGTGGTATAATTTACATCTTAGATGAAATACACAAAAATGGAACTATTTATAACGCAGTATCAGTTGAGTGACAGCATACAGTAAATATAACCTGAGCAAAAATGTATGTGCATTTTTTGTAGCCTAAGTAAAACAAGTGAGTGTAGTGTTGAGAAGCAAGGTGTTTATCCAGAGGAGGTGAGCTTTGTCTTGAAAGATGGAGGAGACCAAAACTATGCTTAGCAGAGAGAGACAGATACGTGTCAGACCCAACAATAAACAGAAATTCCCAGTTACCTTAAATTAAGTTTCTCCCTGTTCTATCTCAGGGTCCCTAGTAATAGAAAGGACAGTAAGGACAGTAATAGAAATGACAGTAACAAAAAGGAAGTAATTCAGTGTCTCTGCTGCTAATTTAGTACCTGACCAGCAGGAGTAGGGAAGTGATAGTGCTCCTGTACACAGGACTGGAGCCAGTATGTTTAAACTCAGTGAAGGGATCAATCTCAATCTATGTGATTTCCAACTGGGGAAGACTGAGTGATGCTTTGTGAACAGCCACAATAAGAAAGAACCAGCCTCTCTGAAGCACAAAGATTGCTGTGGTTTGAAATGACAAATTACTTAAATCAGCCACAGTTGTAGTAATGGCCAAGTCAACTCAGGAAACCAGTAGATTCCTGAAAAAAGCCACCACTTCATTAACTGCTTTTCCTCCAATAGGTAGGTAATTAGGGAAATTAAAACATGTTTGATACCTACCCTAATACAATAACTACATCAAGTGAGGCACTTAATAACTTGTTTCTTTCTGAAGCTGCTAATATTTACAGCACTCCAGTGATTGCACAAAATGTAGAAAGAGGACCTCAGGATATTCTAGGGCAACAATTTCTTTGCCTTGCTACAGACTTCCTGTGACTTTGGGATATCAGAAGGCAGCCTCAGTCAACACAGCAAATTCATCAAATGCAGTTTCCCCATCTACTCAAAAAATGACTTTTAATTTTTAAAATCTCAACTTTTATTCCACTCAACAAAGAGAATTCATTTAAAATTTTTATAAAGGTGAAGATTTACTAATTTATTAATACATAGAAATTGGCATTATAAAGACAAGCCATGGGAAAGCTTAGAAAACCAGTTGTGCTGAATTACTAGTCTGACAATTCAGTTTATCTGGCCTACTGAAAAGGCTGGGGACTCTTCCCATCTCAAGGCAATTCTGCCTGCTCCAGCCCAATGGTCTGCTGGATTTTAATAAAAAGGCAGACAGGCCACAGAAATTAACTGGTAAGTTCCCAGGCAGCTTCAGCCTTTTATTCCAGTACACACCATAATTTATTTTGCAGACAGACTCTTTTGGAAAACTTAAATGTATCATTGCTCTTGCTTTGTTTTATGCAGCAAGAGGCAAGCCTGCAGCACTGAAATACTTTTTGCCTACGTGACAGCAGATGATTTCATTTTGTACAATTGTGGTTGTGGAAAATGCTCACATTTTGTGGGGTGGCTCATGGAGTTTCTCTAAAACCTGTAACACAATGTATGTGGCTGTGGTTGTGCCACCCCAGGCTTGGTACACACAAGTAGATTCTTTGTCTGTGGGAAGTTTGCCCCTGCTAGACAGAGGAAACATGAAAAAGTGGATTTTTGGTGTATATACAAATGCCCATGTCTTTGTTCCAGGTTGTGATTTCAGATTAATTTACTGTCGTGGGCTCCTGATGATCAGAAATGCCATCTTGTACCTTACCCAGGATTGGAGAGCTGCAAAGAAGTTCCTGAAATGAGAGCTACAGGGCATGGATCTGCTGCTGCACTGGGTTTACTGCTTCCTTAGCAGTCAGTCTGGGAGAAGGGAAGAGCCACCAAGAGCAGTGATACCAGAGACTGAACAGAGGGCAAAGTACAAGAAGCAGGATCTGAGCTGGCACTGACGTTTGTGTGGCTCCAGGAAAGTGCTCAACCTTTTTAGTAGGGTTGGATGCTGGTGAGAAAGAAACAGAAACCCTCTCCTGGTAGCTGGCAGTGAGCACCACCATGTCAGCTGCAAGAAGCCTGGGCAGCTGATCCATCCACACCTTGCAGCCCACATTTCCAGCACACTAAAGACTTGCTTCTTAGGCTCTGAGGAAAGATTTAACTGCACTCTCTGTTGTTCCTCAGGAAAATTTTCTATCTTTAGATTGAAATACCAGATCTCTGTGCAATCCCAGTTCAGGCTTTTCTGTCTTTAGTAAATCCTTGGGCTGACTGCCTGAATCACCCTTAGGTAAGGTCTAAGATGACCCAAGTGGCATAATCCCAGGAAAATTTCAAGTGTAATGTTAGGAGAAGGATGTTCCCTATCAGCCCCAGCAGACAGCCTGGGTGTCCAGCCCTCTCCCAGACTAATCCACTAAGGTTTTCCTGAATTCTGCTGCAATTCATCTGGACACTGAGGCCACTACCCTCCAAGCTAAACAGCCTCAGGTCTCAACCTTTCTTCATAAGAGAGATGTTATAATCCCCTAATCATCATCCTGGTAGCTCTCTGTTTGACAATCTCTAGTATTTCCCTGTTCCTCTGCTCCTGGGTCATGGCTTGTCCTTGCAGTTCCACGGTATGTATCCCTCTCATTGGCCCTTGGTGAAGAGAAGATACTGACCTGAGACTCACCAGGTCAGACATGCAGGGTATTCTGATCTATGAGAAATGTCCTGTCCTATTTTGGTCTTTTCAATCAACTTCAGGATTTTCCACAATAATAGTATGAAATAACAGTCTGAACTGTAAGCACCAGATTGGCTGCAAACCTGGTCAGCCTTCCAGATCATTGAGAAATCCTGCATAATCTCTGTTGCCATAGTATTTGTGTAGACTTTTAGCATATGTGCTAAATTTTGATTTTTAGCATATCGCATACCATTTTTAAAGCCATTACTTTGCATTCCCTTATTCTGGTCAAATGTTGGATGTATTAAATCTAGTCCCAGTTTAGTAAAGAACTTCAGGAAACCTACGTTTAACTATGTGCCTAAATCTGGGTAATTACTTAAAGGTAAGAATGTTTAAATACTGTCCTCTGCCTTTCCATCTATTGACCAAAGTCAAAACGAAATATTTGTATATTATAGAGAAATGAACTACTATTTCTTCATGAATTAAAAACTAGTTTTCAACATTTACACAAATTATGTGGCAGGTATTTATTACATTCCATTGTTTTCTACTTGAGATTTTGTTACACTGTTGAAGATTACAAAATTAAAAGCAAATTTCCCTTGTCCTGTGTCTGGGTCAATGCTGGGATCCACAGAGAAGGACAACTACTGCACTTCTTCTCTTACAGCCTTCCATATGCAGAATCTGCAGCTGGAGATAGGACACATTTCTATCATTGGTCAGACTTCCCTTAGATTAATTATTATTATTTCATTTGAAAATTAATTAAAATAGTTCACTACCAAGTAGTTATGGGTTTACCATTTTGTAAACCAACTCACAGTGATATGACAAAGGCTGATTTCTGTGAAAGTGGGATAAGACATTTGGGAGGGCTGTTAAGTCTTCCAAAAACTCTGATTTCTCTCTGCATTTCTAAGCCTCTGCCACAGAGTTCTGAGAAAAGTGTCAGAATTGTGATGCCTGATTTCCTAGTGAAAGCAAATGTCAGACACCCAAGGTGTGACAAGCAGGATGGGGTGATCTCCACATAGTGTTAAACCCCCCCCCAGGGTTTATTTATTAATTGAATTTTAATAATTCAATTAATTCAGCTTCATTAACACCGATTCAACTCTCATTTATTGGGAAGACAAGACTGTAAAAGAAAGAAAATGTAGCAGTTCTGGCCGTTCTCTCTATAGAAAATTATTAATTAAGGGGGTAGCATTGATTGGATATCTGTGTTAGGCACTATGATAATACTGTGGTTTAATTTATTTTTTTAAAGTAGTAATTATGACTACTATCAAGTACATATTTCCTTTTGTAATACCTTACCAAGGACTACCATACTGGGGACTGAAGGAGAAAGAGACCCATGAGCAGAAAGATCAGCATCCCTTGTTGTTCTAGACTTTGCACAACATAGATGATTGATGAAGACATCTACTGAGGCCATTTGTGTACTTGTTCAGGGTTATACTCTTGCCTGCTTCTGTGGTCTTCATCTGGGAGAAGCACAACCCTGAACTAGGGGAAGTGACTATCCATATAATTGCTACTGTGACCAGTGATTTCTGCTCTATCTGAGTCACTATTATTTGGAAAGGAAGTCTTTTCATTAAAGGCAAGTTTTTCATAAGGCAACTCTAAACAAAACAATAGTTATGGACCTAAAGGAAAATACCCTATTCATTTGTATTTCATTTAATTGAGAAATATGATTAAAATATTCATCTTACCTCACTAATGTAAATGCTTCTATGTTAAATTATTTCAATTTTTCCGTTCTTAATTTGGCTGGGTGGGCCTGCATTCCAGACAGATTCAATGAGATTTTTTTTTCTAATATCCAACCCTGGAGCAACTTCAGCCCATTTCCTCTTGACCTATCATTAGTTACCTGGGAGAAGAGACCCAACACTCACCTCAAATACACTTGCACTAACCTGGCCATGTGCCTTTCACTGGCCCACATACATGTACCATTTCTAACCAGTAAACTGCAGCTGCTCATACGAATGTCTGCAGGTATTTTCTGTCTTGCCTCTTGAGGAGCCTACTGTGAATGTGGAGACGTTCACACGTACACTTGAAAATTCATCTTAATAAATTAATGAGCACAAAATGTTTTTTTCTATAAAATATTATATATATATATATAAGTACATTTTTAGTATAATTCCTAGATAAATTTTATAAAGAATAATAACTCACACAAGCTGTAGTATATCTATGCAATATCAGTCTAAGATTACAGGATGCCTTTACTTATTTATTCATTTTTACTAGAATATAAGCCTTCATCATTACTAAATATGAAAAAAATTCAGTCTTACTTAGAATTAATTATCAACACTGTGATCATGTAGCCTGACTTCCAGAACAAAAAAATACCCACTACTCATTGCCACATCAATGGCATAACTTCAGACCCTAAGTTAAGCAGTAATATTTTTTTCAGTGAACACTGGCCTCAATGTATCAGGGTGGGAGAGAAAACTGGCCAAGAATGCTCTGATGTTCTATTCCCACACATAGATAATAAAGCATCTCAGCTCTTGAGCATGTATGTTAATGGTGTACTTTACCAAATGAAGGGCATCAATTGATCCAAAATTGCTTCTCCAATTGCAACCCAAAACTTCCCTGAAGTTTTCCATGCGTGCCACTAAGCCCCCATCAGCTCTCAGCCAGGAGGTTGATATCCAAAGGAATTATTTAATCTCACAGATTTGTTTGTAGGAGGAAAAAGTAATAAGAGAATTAAAAAAAAAAAGGAAAAAAAATAAATCTCTGCCAGGCAAATCTGAGTTTTTAATGTATACAAACACCCTAGTTAAAACAAAGGTTTGGTGAAGGATGGGAGGCAGCAGGGCCCTGGGGGAGCAGAGTGTGGCTGCAGCAGCTGCAGCAGAGCTCTCCTGCCCTCACTGCAGCAGGCCGTGCACTGTACCTGTGCTGCCTCACTGCTCTCAGGAAGCCAGAGGACACACAGGAGCCTGACACAGTTCTGTAGCCCTGCTGCTCTGCCATGCCCAAGTTGGTCACCACCAAAGGAACTTTCTGGAAGAGACTTCATGAAGATCAGAAGCATGAGCAGGTGGCTGTATTCATTTTGTCTTTCTTAACACAGTATCAGCCTGCCATCCTTAATTTTCACAACAGATAGATGGTATTCTGCATGAACAAATACCTTTAAATGTGAAGGATTTTATTCCAGGGCACTTACTGAGAACCAGGGTACCAGGAAAGATGTCCTTGAACAAATTATTATTTCAGTGGAAGACTGTGGGATGTGCTGTTGAGTAGTGGGCATAGTACTCTTCTGCTCTATGACTTTGGGTGCTGTGATACTAGGATGGAGTGTAGAAACATGTACCAAAGGGATTATACCATAGTGAGTCTTTTACAGAGAATAACACCATTTATCACCAAAATGAGTACAAATTACAGACATCTAAAATCTTTAAGGTTTTGTAGATTAAACAAGGTAAGAACTTATTCACAGCATTAGATTTTATTGTGGAAAACTATGTGTAAATCCTACTGACCACGGCTTTTCCTTGTGTCGGGGGTGTATATGAGCCACTACCTTGGCCGGACTTAAAAAACTTGAAATACATCTTTATGATTTGTATAACTTGGCTATTTTAATTACCCGTTATTCAAATTTTGAAGTATGGAAGTATCTAGCTGTTTAAGTGCATAAATGTCATATACAACTGGTGATAAGACAGCATACCCTAAAATAATATATAGGTCTGACCTCAGAAGTGGAATATGTAGTGCCTAGTATATTGTCAGCCTTACTACCCTAGGGTAAATCAGTAGATTTTCAACTTTTCCTGAGCTAAATCAGCAACAATATTGCCATAATATTCCTGTCAATATTGCTATATTCTGGTGAATTCAGGGTGCATCTCCCTTGGAAATGACTTTCTTGTATGCAAGAATGCCAAATTCACCATAGCAAATTTGTAATGTCTGCATTTTTGACAGACATTTTCTTTGTTTTCTTCCATTTTGGGTGTGATTCATCTTTAAATGATGGGATATTTCACCTACTACTGTCGAGCAACAGTGTCAATGATTGTGTGCTTTGTAAACTACAGAACAGCACGAGGGAGTGAGCTTCTTCACTTCTTAGCTGGGACACAATGTATCCAAGACTGCAAAAGTAGAAATCTAGCAAAAAGCCAGAAGACTTAACAGGCACAAGGAGACCTGTCTGGGAGAAATGAAGTAGAGAGGAGTAAGGGTTATAGCACTCAGGTGAGAGACTGGCCTGGTGGTAATAGTTGTTGAGGGTGTTCATAACTGTCCATGCTGGGTTTATTTTTTGTTTGTTGTTTGGTTTTGGTGTGGGTTTTTTTTTTCCTCAGGTAAAAAATTTATCTTATTCTAAAACAAAATAGAACCCAGAATCAGTCTCTCCACAACTTAAATATTAAAAGCCACTAAAATATGCAGATGGGAAAGCTTTAAACACTAGTTTACAGCAAAGGCTAAATCCTGTGACTGTCTCCACCTGGTTTCTGAAACTCCAGTGGGACATGGAGACAGTTGCTAGACCCATGAGATGCCTCATAAGATACATTTGTGAACAGCATTATGACATCAAAATTCTACATCTTAGATAAAATATGGAAGTGTGTATTTTCAATTGCATAAGAACGAACAACAAATGTCAACTTTTTCACAAACATTGCATCTTAAATGAGTAATATTATAAATCTAGGTATGTGGACAACTTTTTGGTTGGGGTTTTAAAAAACCTCACAACAGACTGCCAAAAGGATTCTCAGTGGTTTGACACGAGTAATAGCAGCACACTGAATGACTGGATGTAGAGATGCAGAGGAAATACTAAGTATTTTGCCTATCCTTCCCAAAAGCTCCCCTTGGAATAAAATCCGAGCCAATGTTCCTATAAGTCAGCTTCCATGGAAACAGGAGGACATCCGAGTCGATCTGGTAGCGCCCGTTCTTGGGTGTGATCTGTGGCATGAAAGAAATCCTGGGGTTTTTTTTAAGTCACAATCAAGTTAAAACTCCTTCAAGCCTAATTGATTTTATACATGTAATGGCAATGTAAATAAATATCACTTCTATATGTGCATGATGCATGCAAGCTGTTTACAGCTCCCACCCTCTCATCTGGGCCATCCCATCCAAAGGGAATCTTAGGGCCAAAGGAGGAATAAACCCACATCCACCAAAAGGAGCTTTGCAGGGATGGGTTGGTTATTTTGACCCAACTTTGCAGCTCCAGCCTGACCACCCTGAAGCTTCCACCTCACCTTGGAGGAAGAAAATGAACCTCAGCTGGTTCTGAGGAGAGATATGTTGTGAGAAACTGAAACCCACCCTTGGGAACCTGCCAAGAGTCCGGACACGGAAGTTGTGCAGTGGGAGAGAGAGAAACAAAGAGAAGGGAGGTGAAGGAAGAAATAACTTAGAACAATTATTTTGGTTCTTCAGATGCTCATTTTTTATTCTTTATAAAGTGCTGCAGTTTTGTTGTGTTGGGTTTTTTTTACTTACAGTTATCTGACTGCTTTTGGCAAGAAAAGTGGCCTTATCCTTTTTAAATGGCATTCCTTTGTGATTCCTATACACATCCAAACCATTTTGTAAGTGCTGCTAATAGAAGCATTTTGGAAAAGGAATATTGTTCATCTTTATGCTCACTTAACAAAGATATTTCAATTAGGAAGGGAAGTATTTATTTGAAGTTCTGGATTTAAACTCTGAAAATAATACAGAATCACATACAAACTTTAAAACCATTATTCCAATGTCCAATATTTGTTTTTACTCAAACCAGAAAGCAAATAAAAGTTAATAATTAGAAATATGGGTAAGTATATGTACTTCTAGGTTAGGATTATAAATGCTTACAGCTTGCACTAGGGAGCCAGCACCCCAAGCCTCCCTTGCTGCTTCAGGCATGCTGGGCAGCTCCTGCATGACTACGTATTTAGTCATATTTACTTGCTGTTCAAGCACTTTCTGCACGGGGAGGGATCCTGGAGAGGTTTGGGGATGCTGGGAAGCAGGGGGTGAGGCTGGATCCCTCCGCAGGGCCATTTGCTGACTCAGCAGGAAGGAAGAAAACCCTTGGAGGAGCAAGAGGGGAAGGGCTGGATTCTTATAACTTTTCTGAAAAGGCAGCTTAAGTGCCCCATCAGCCACTCTTCTACAGGTAGCCAAACGGGAGAAGCAGCTGAACACCTGGAAGAGAATTCCCAGATACGGTTTCTTGAGATGGAAGAGCAAAAGGCTTTAAATATTCAAAATGAGTTGGACGGTAACACTGTTCCTGACAGCAAGGAGATGGAGGCCATGCAAGTGTCTACAGCAGCTCCAGAGTCTAGCACCCCTCAATCTCAAGAACATATAAAGTTATTCCATGGTATTAAGGCCAAGTCAGGCAGAAACTGTAGACAATGTACAGAAATATGAAAAATGTAGGTATCTAATAGAATGGTTCATTTAGTGTTAGTGTTGAAAGCAATTAAGTTCATTAAGTGTTAGTGTTGAAAGCAATTACTAAGTGTGTGTTTAAAAAGACTTTCAGCTGAACTTTTTCAAAAGATAAAAAATATTTAGAATAAAGCAATGTATTAATGAAAAGAACAGTAAAAGAATAGTGATAACTCTGCAATCTAAAATTAAATAGTATGCAGTCTTCAGTTAAATGAGTAGCACTACAATCTGAGAAAATATGGCATTCATTTCATGCCTATTATATAGATGGCTATCAGTGCTTGTTATGATTATAAAATCACACTTCAGATGCTCATGTCTCTCCAGTTTTCAACTCATTCAAGAGTTATCACTCTGGCAGTCCTCTGTGGTTCAAAAATACAGCACAGCTTCCTGCAATTTCCTGAGATACTGCACCTGCAATATTTTGTGCTTGGTGGTTGGTTGGTTTGTTTTTCTGTAATGGGATTTCCATAAATATTTTGAGAAAATTAGAAGTTGAGAACATTGAGTTAATGTTGTCTCTTCTTAAATCTGTCTCAGAGCTGCCATAATTGCTTTTTAAATTCAGCATTAGGAAGATTGGTGCAAAACCTCAAGATTTCTTTCCCATACTGTAATTACTTCCAAGGACATTAAATTTTTTTCCTCAATCTTTCTTCCTCTTTCTCATTCTTACTTGCAACAAACCATTATAATAATAATCCCCCAGGGAGACACTACATTGATGTGGGTGTGGGTGTGGGACTTGCATGCTCTGAGGAAGATGAGAGGTACGCCAGAGGTTCAACTGTATGGACAGAACTCATCAGGAAAGCCAGATGAAGAGTGTCTCCCCAATAACCAATATGGCAAAATGTAATTTACTGAAATCCATGCCAGATTGGTCCTTATCCAAATCAACAAGGACTGTGCTATGTACATGTTGGAGTTCTGTGAGAGTTGTCTCTCACTTTATTCCCTTCCCCCTACCCTCATTTTTGTTTCTGAACCAGTTTTAAACTGCTGATACCTGGGGAGTATATATAGTAAAATAAAACATTTTTATGAATTACACCGTATGGCAGCAAAATCTATTTGCTGAGTCACAATAATAATATCTGGCTTTTATGCTGGAGCTAATTCACATCCCAGCAGCCCAGAAAAAAAGAGGCACCTATTGCTGTCTGCACCTGACCACGTACAAATGACTTTCCACTCAGCAGCAGCAGCAGGTGCTGTGACCAGGACACTTCTGCTGCCACTGGAGCTGAAAGGAAGAGAGCACTTGACTGAGTGATGAAATTAACCCCACTCCATTGCAATGGGCAGGGCTCATGGATCAACCTCTGCTACATCACCAATGGCTCCTGCTCCATTGTCTCACTGCAAGCAGGCCTTAGCAATTTGTTCCCTGCTTAAATATCATCAGTAATGGTTTTATACCCTTCTCCTGAGCAAGGTCAGTCTCTGCCTCAGGGTGCAAAAATCCCTGGTATAGGAAGGGGCTAAGAGGGCTGAGCTCTGCTGTTAGCTGGGCTCTAATCAGATGAGCTGATGGAACCAGATTTTGACCCCAGAATACCTGCTGCACCATCAGCAGTGCTTGAAGGTACAGAGGGTGTCCCAGCAGCACAGTGACATCTGCCTCCAGAAATCCAGAGAGGGAGGGGTATAGCAGGAAAGGTTTCTTTCCAGTTGCTTTCCCAGTTCCAAGAACCAGATCAGACGTGTAAAGCTTTGGTGAGTAATGAATTTCCAGTTTAAAAATACTGAAAATTTATTTGAATGGAGCAAAAAACATTCTTTTAACATAAAAATAAAATTCTTATCCAGAATCAAGATGTTGAGCTTTGGATGTGAATGGAAATGAATTACAGTTAAACCATTTAGAATTTTTCAGAACTCGATAAGGAAATATGTATTAAAAATGTTTTCATTTTCATTTGGTGAAATACTAATAGCAGCTTTTGTATGTATGTGGTATGACCTATATCGGTGATTACTTTCATACTAGCCCTGTGCCACATGTTGGTGTAATCGCTGGTATGACAGCTGTGCTAGGACTTGCTTACCAGAGATTAAAACTGTATTTTGCTGGCACCATTTCCAAATACATTTCCCTGTATATTGGAAAAAGTAGGCTTTTATTTTAGTAAAATAAGGACCTTTACATAAGCACAGCAAACAGAACTAGTCAAAGTATGCTTTCTGCTTCTGTAATTCAAGGTTTCCAGCCAATATAACTAATTTTCCTGAATATAGTTCTGCCCAAAGTGACCAGTGCCACTGTCTTCAACATACTTTAATTGTGTTTCGTACAGATACACAGATCTACATATATGTCATTTGTGTAAAAAGCATTTATTGAATATTTTTATACTACTGTGTTGTTCCTTGCCTCTAGAACTACTGGTAGCTGAATTGCTTATGAAAGTTTTATTCTGTGAGACATTTCAAAACAGAATGAGGAGCCAATTGTTCACAAGGAATATCCCCAGTATAAAGGCTCTCTGCACATCTGTGCTTTGGTTTGCTCCGAGTGGCTACAACTGGATGAGCTCATCTGACTTGACAGACTTGCACTTCTTGCTCAGTTTCTGGCTTCTTACTGCAATCAGTACCAGATGCTTTAAAGGAAGGACACATGTTGATAATGCTTCTGGATAGCCACAGAAATGTCTTACACTGAGAAAAAAATACTCCATTCTAACCCTGGAAAGGCTAAGGTGACTACTTTATTGCCTGCTGAGCTTTCCCTTCCATTGCTGCTCATCTCTCCATTTGGCAGCTAGGGCCAAGTTGTGTCCTGTTTGTACTTTTCAGATGATGCAGAAGGGAAAGAACTGACGCTGCGGATTTATGCTTAGTTTGGTCAAGATCATTGCAAAGCCTGGCATTTCTGTTCATTAACAGCACTAATGACAGATCTTTACTTCACAGAGGAGTGCTGCTACCCTAGAGGCTGATCCAAAACATTTCTTATTTACTGTAAGACACTAAGAAGATTGCTTCAATGCAGATGACATTTGCCATCCCCCTTTCACTGGAAATGCTGCCTGTGTTAGTGTAGAAGCTGGTGTGTGTTACAGTGCTTTACCCTGAGGAAGACTTGGGAGTTTGCAGTATGTTACTGTCAGAAGCTGCTCTCTAAGATACTTGCAGAATGTATGGGGTCAGATCTTGCAACAGAGCTTTGCAACTTGTACGTGAACCCTCCTGAAATAAACTTGTTTGGGCCGTTGTGAAAGAAAACACCACTTCCTCTCTCTTTCACTTAGCCTGAGACTTCTCAGTAGACTAGTTTGATCATGAAGTTTCTTTCCTCTCAGAAATCAAGGGGAAAAATATTATATGCAAAGCGGAATAGCTTCAGTATTGTGCTGGGACTGGGAAAGAAAGAGTAATCCTCAAAGTATGGTTTGTTTGGGATTTTCCCCTAAACATTGTTGTCTCTGACTACTTATAGGCAGAGAAGGAAAATGAATTCATGTCACCCATTCCTTTGACAAAATGACCTGGTGTGCTGAAGTCCCTTTTGATTGTCCTACGGCTTCTTCCTTAAATCTCACTACCAACTTGGGAAACTAATAGAAATAGTCAAAGGGCCATACCAGATCAGAGTTTCCTAGTAAAGTCCCATACCCAGGCCTCAGAGAGGCAGCAAACTTTTCTGTGGATGTGTCCTGTCAGTATGTTGTGCTCCTCAGAAAGGAGTTGCCTATGATGGTTACCCTTCTTTTTTGCTTGTGTGTGTTAACAGCTTGATGCTCTGCAAAATGTGCTCCATAAGCAACATGCTTTGGAATAATAACACCAAGGTGTCACCCTGGAGCATGACAAAATCAGAATATGGAAATGCACATCCATCACAGCTCGTTTGAGTCACTGATAAGGCTGAAAATGATAGCATGGATAAATTTGTCACCATGAGTCATAATGTTAAATACCCAAATGGCACCTGAGTTTTGTTCTAACCTGGCTCAGTTTGCTCCTTGCTGATTTGAGAATGCTCACGCATGGGAAGTTACTGGAAAACAATTGTTACAGAATAACTTGTCCAAATGCAATGTTAAAAAGGACAAGTCTTTAATGATTCCTGTCTACTACCTTTTCTAAGTTTCCTTCTCCTTGCAGCTGATGCAACTCAAACTCAAGCTGGTTCTTTTTGCTGTTGTTGCTATTCAGGATAGCACTCATCCGGGCAAGAGGACTTTATTTCTTATAATGGCTGTACCTCCTCCTTGTCAATTTATCGGGTATGTGCAATACAAACAAAGGAGTGCATTCATGGAAGAGCCTCTGCATCACCTTCTGAGATGCTTTTCCACTTTCTCCTCAGCTGGAAATCTAGTGAGAACTTCAAGTTCTTACCTGAAATATCTTCTTTCTGAATGAGCAGTGAAATACATGTTAAACAATTCCAGTGCTGTTATTACTCTTGCACTTCAATCTTTCAAACACTTTCTATTGCCATTAAGCTTTCATGTGAAATTATTTCATTTCAGAGCTTTCCTTCTTTTTGATTTGCTTATTATTCATCAGGAGGGAAATTCCTCCCTCTGTGCAGAAGCCCTATCTATCATGCAGCCTCGCCAGGGAATGTAGGTCACCCAGTTTCACCCCTGAAGAAACAAACATTTGCTGAGAAAAAAGCCCTTTGGGATTCCTGAGAAACTTGCCCCTCAGCCCCCAAACCCAGCTCCCTCTCATTTGAAATCACAAATGCTTGACTTCAGCAAGAACCTCCATCCTTCCCAAGGAGCATCTTTCTGATAGCAATAAGGTATAAATCCTTATTCTATTGAAGAATAAAATAAGACCACTTTTTCAAAGCACACAAATGGCTCATCTAGAGAAACTAGCCTTCAAAACAATGTACTAGCAGAAGAAAGCTGACAAGTAATTTTAGTCATAGCCATGGTCATTTGCACAGTAAATCATGTGCACTTATAGAAGATATCAAGTGAAAATAAATTCTCAGACAGACGTGGTCATTATTTCATGCTTTTTGTTTTGATTTTTTTTCCCATTTTTTTTGGGGGAGCAGGGCCGTGGTTACCAGCAAAATGAACAACTTGGGAGAGTTATTTGGCAAATTCGACCGAGGGCGAGGTAATAATTAAAAAAAAAAAAAGATGAAAAAAAAAAGAGAGAAACTCATTTCAAAGCCATGTGGAGAGAAATGGGCTGTGGAGAACTGCAGAGCTGCCCTCAAGTGCTGAGCACAACTTTGGCTCCTCTGGCACTTGTGTGGAAACAAAAGGTTGTTTCATTTTAACTGTTGTGATTTTACAAACCAAAGTTTTCCTACAGCAAACACTATCAGGCTCCTTTCCTTTAACATAAAAATGGCCTCTCGCAATACCAGTCTCTTCACAATGCTACTATACCTCCCTGGTATCTCTATTTCTCATGTTTTAATAAACATTTCATTGAGAGCAAATCAATGCTCACATCTGAGAAAAAGCAAAGAGCTATACAATCTGCCTGTCATCGACAAATATACACTTAGCTAATATTTAATCAGAATACAGAAGCTGGAAGGCCAGCAAAGCACAAAAAGCAACGTTGGAAGTGGGTTAGTTCCTTTTGGTTCTGTTGCCATAGGTAATTCCAGTGTGTGGGAGTGATTTAAACCCTTCAGAGAACATGCTGTATATTATCTAGCTGGATAATGAAGAGCAGTGTGATAATTGTAATTTGATGGTGAAGCACATCTTTTGTTTAGAACAGGAAAAAAAAAAAAAAGGGTTGAATTTGAGGTCTTTAAAGAGATTTACAAAATATTTTAGAAAGAACTCAAGTCTTACTATGAAGGCATCATGGGAAGGAACCAGTCACAGTCCCTAGAATTTGTTTCATGTATTAATCATGGTAGTAGTGCACTTCAAAAACAAGCCTGACACTTTCTCAAGAGTATTGCTGTTTCTTTCAATGCCTCTCATTTCTGTATGGAGAGTTCTTACTGCCTGACATTTTTTTTTCCTTACCAAATATTGATTTAATAGAACTAATACAATTTACAGACTTTTTTTTATTTTATTTATTTATTTATTTATTTACTGTGGTTTTTACAGTTTGGTAAGTAAAAGTTGCAGAAAGGAAGAAATGTTCAATACTTTTGAGGTGAATGGCAATGGCCTTTAGTTAGAGCACTGACACAGTTCCAGATTTTCTTTGTTCAGAATTCTAAGCATAGAGTTAATCCCTGGGACCTCATGCTTGGAAATAGTTTGCAAACCAACAGTAAATATAATTGAAAAGCATTAATTCCTGCATTAATTTCGAAGAGGACATAAAAGTGGACATAAAATTTAGTATCATTTGGGAGCCTATGAATTGACTGCATAGACTGCAAAACAATAAAGTCACACCCAGTGTATGTATTTTGGAGCACTTTTAGTCAGCAGACAAGAATTGCTGAGGGAATTCACTCATATCAACTGTAAAATAAGTAGTCAACTTTGCAGTTATCTGTTATGACTTAAAAACTCCACCAGCAGCATAATAAACTGTAAGAACTTAGAAGGAAAACTGTTTCCACAAGCATTCTGTAGTTCCTGTCCACTGGACACTCTCTCCCCTCTGTTGCTTCTCAATAAGGACAGTCTTACTGTTTAGTTAAATTGACTTAGTCTCCCATCAAAATTAATGGAATTTTTGCCCTTTCATGAAGGTAGGACTGGGACATCTCTAATGTACCCTGACAGTAGCTGCCCACTGGGTCTCTGAATGTGGTGTTATGCATTTTTCATTCTTTGATCAATGAGACCCTATGGTGATGGCAAATTATTGGTTCTGTATTTGTCTTTTGCAGTGTCTCCCCCTGGGTATTTAAATCAGGCTAATTGGCTTCCTCTCCAGTGCTGTTGCTGGCAACCAGTGTGCACTGAAAAGTGGCCATTAGCAGGAACAGTGTCAGTTTGTGTGTGTAGTGTCAAAAGTAGACCATTCCCTGAGATATTAACAGAAATTGTTGTATCTTAAAACTTGTACCACTAGTCAAAAAGGGATTTTGAAAACGATTTTACAAGCTACATATTGTCTCTTTCAGTTGAAGACACATGTCATCAGCTAGGCAATGACTGAGTCAAGCCTTAAGGATGACTTTTCAGGACTGTAACGTTTTGGAGTGTGCACATTGGTGCAGCTCTATGTGAAGTATGCAGAGACAGGAGATATGAACTGTGAGATAGGTGGATGAGATGCACATAATAAATTGTGTGCCTGACCCTAAGCATTGCTAAATGATGCTGTATCCTGTAAGTTGGGCAATTCCCTGGGATCTCAGTGTTCTTCAGTCACTGTTGACCCACAGATGAAAGCATATTTCCCCAAAATACCACAGACAAATACACTGTTAAAATAATTTTGATAACAGTGCAAGAGAAAACAGGAGTCATTGCTGTAGAAGATTCTCATCAGCTCTACAACAAATCTACACATTACTTTTTAACATATTTTAATTACTGACAATATTTCTTTGGCCTTTTACAATCATTTCAATAAAGCAAATAAAACCATCTAGGATCATGGACAAGGCTTAGAACTCTGGTAGGATGATGCTGATTCCTATCAAACACTATCATCCACGATTAAGAATATGGTTTTGAACACTCTGGACCAATTGGTGAATCATTTGGGGGGAATTAAGAATACAATCAAAGAAATCCCATACTTGGAATAGCTGAGATGTTGTGGCTGGAGGTTGCTGGTGTGCTGACATCATTCTCAACGCTGAACTCTCTACATACATCAGAGTGAGCTTCCAGTCACTTTCTTTTTCTTAATAAAGCCTTTTCTCTTGTTTATTTTTTTCATCTTCTCTGCACCAAGCAGAACAGGGGGACAGCTAATAGGGGTTGTGGTCAGTTCATAACAATTCCTTTTCACTGCTCTTTCCTCCTTAAACAACTTCTCTGCTCCAGTATACAATTCCTTCCAGGAGACATAGCCCTTCATAAGCTTCTTCAAGGTGGGTCCTTCCCACAGGTTGTAGTTCATCGAGAACTGTTCCAGAATGAGTATTCTCCACTGGGTGCAGTCCTTCAGCAGTGAACTACT
>WUAM01004859.1:0-25654 GCA_024336885.1 Actenoides hombroni
AATCCACTTATTTCCAGCATTCATATAACACTTCTCCTCTCAACATCCCTCTCCATCTATTATGCCCCCTCCATATGTAAGGGCGCAGTTTAAGATTATGCTGCTAATGATGATTTACAACTATCCCAATCATTCAGCAACCAGAATGCATATTCCATGCAGGATTAAAGAATAGTTTGTCTGGTGCACACTAGACAGGCAATAGGGAGCAGGGTCAAGGCAAGCACATAACAGAGCTCTGAAATTTCCTTTTTTCCAGTGCAATGATCAAAGATCTGGTGCTGGAATTGCTGAGGTCACCTTGTTCTATGCTAGTAACTTCTGTCAATGTTTGGGATCTTCACCCCAAGCTGGGAAAATCTAATCTTCCACCCTCCATCAGCTAAAGCAGGAACTTGTATTTTAGCAAAGTTATTCACCTTTCCCCAAGCAGAATTCATTTTGACTACCCGTTATGACCGCAAAGCATAGATGAATGGCATCTTCTTGAATGAGGAAAATGGAGTGTTCACTGAGGATTTGTCTACCTATGCATGTGGCTACTTAAGAACTGGTTCTGCTTTAGTTGCATTTTCATTATTTTCTCTACTTTTGGTCTGATGTCATGCACAAGCTACATCTGTAAATCTGCATCTCCTCTGGGATATGCAAATACTTTAGTAACCTTAGAGTAGTTGCATAACTGGTTGGATAGTTGCTGTACAAACTTCATATGTTTTCTGTTCCATAATTTGTCCATTTTTGTAACTGATTCAGATGCTTGACAAGACAGCATTTGCATTGTTTTGAAAAAAAAAAGGGATTTTTTTTTCTGTTAAAGAAATATAGTTACTGGGCATTGACATCAGATCTTCACATAGTGGGAAAGACTAGACCACTCCAGAAGCATTCTATTGCAATTTTCATAGGAAAAATGCTAATCAGTTGAAGTAGTGCTTTCATAAAATACTGAGGAATTCTGTAGGTTCTTGTAACCTCTATTTTATAAATTTAAGCCAAAGTTACCTGTGTATTTCTGGATAATTTTTTTTTTGGCAAATATTTGTCTGCTCTGCCTTCTTACCCTTCTCTAAAACATCCAGAGTTATTGGTACTGGAAAACCACTTTGGTTCTGGCAAAACTAAAGACAGAATTATGTTTTTGCCCTACACAGCTCCTTCCAGGTCTTTTTCTGGCCTTTTCTCAGACTTTGGCTGAGTCTTATATATTGAGAATTTGTCTCCATTTGTAACCTATATTGGTTGCCCATCTTTCATTACTGAATTGTTCTTGGAAAAAACCCACAAATATTTTAAAATGTGAAGCAGAAAAATACTTTATTCTACTACACCTTTTAAGCTTTCCAGTAATATTTGAAAAGATCCAAGCTGGTGAGAACTTCCCTCCCTGAAGATGTATAGAGCATTCAGAGAACTGAAACTCCCAGAGTAATTGTTGTGATAAATTCCCAGACTTATTGTCACTGAATAACAATATAGAAAGTAAGTAGCTTTTAGTCTTTTGATTTAGAATAATTTAAAATTTTGCAGACTAATACATAATATTAATCCTCAAATGCTCTATAAATCCTGAAGAAGAACAATAGTGGAATATTACACTGAAAGCTTAAATTGAAATATTATTCCCTTGCAAATGCCCAGATGAAAGCATGAACCATTGGTAGACTATGCCCAAAAGGCTGTGTCATGTCTGATGTCATTCACAACTTTGAGACATTTCCCAAGCAGAGCAGCCACAGCCTCAAATAGAAGACAAATACTTCAACACTAAATACATTCTTTGGGTAGAATGCTGCCAGTGAAAGGCTCTCCAAGAAGATAAGGCTTTATATTTAGACTCTCTCCAGGTAGAGATCTCTTTGTGGATTGAAAGCCTTGGAGAAAGTTGAGGTCTAGTGTGATGTTTGCTATTTCTAATCCATAGAGATTTATTTTCACTAGGGAAACCTGCAAATGACAATAAGGAAAACACGTTTCTGTGATAGTCCAGGCTGCAGGTTTTTCAGGGGTTTATGTTTGTGTGCTTGCTTGTAGCAGCAATGTGCTGATTACACGGAGTTGTTCAGATTTGGTAGCTTTGCTTTGTAACTGATAATATTACAGCAAATGTGTCTAAGTTTAATGTTTCTTGAATGAAATGGTGAAAAGTTTTTTGCAAGCTCCTTCCTCTAAATAGATTTTCATAGTGAACGGAAGTTCTGGTGTTCATACTACTTTTGAGATGTTAGCCTTGAAAAATTATAATAGGATATAATGTTTCTGTTGGCTCAAATTAAAATGCTGCTTAGCACATGGCAGGTGTTCCTCAGCACACATCTCTAGCCAGGTTCTAGCACATTCCTCAAATACTAATTGTAATAATAATTTAATAATAATAATAATTCAAATACTAATTTGTTGTCTCCAAAGCAAATGTATTGCAAGCATGTCCATTACAAGATTCAAGTGTCTCTGCTCATTGTATGTCAATACAAGGCTGTTTGGTTTAAAATTTTCATTAAAAACAAAGTATTTATTGCTTTTAATCAGTCCATTCATTTTCTCTCTGTCCTAATCCTTCCCAGGCCAGGCTTGCTTTGCTGCCTCCTCTTGGGCTGAAGAGCTTTGTGTGTTTGGAGGTGCTCTCAGGACAAGAAGCCAAGGCAGAGTGATGGTGGTGATGAGCTGGGGATTCTGCAGCAGCAGCAGTGCCTGCCCCGGCCCTGTCCTTGCCCCTTCCCCCCAGAGCAGCCCAGGAGGAGAGGGCAGTGTCAGTCTGAGCCTCTCCCACACCTCCCTGCATCCATGGGGATGCGTTGTTATGTGCTTAAGGAAAATGGGCAATATATCTCGTTGTTGGGACAAAATGCAAATAAAACATGTATTGCCAGGTGGAAATTATTCTCTGCTGGTAGCTACACTGATGCAGACTTTCCTGTTTCCATTACAATGATGGACTCTTCACTTTCTGAGGTGAGTGCTGTCTCTGCTGCCTGAGATGAGGTTTTGAATGGATTCAATCACTGAGCACTGTACTTGGAGCCAGATCCATATTAAGCAGCTGTAAATTGTTAATAATTTTAGTTAAAATAGCAGAGAGCCAACCTACTGGGTAGTATTGGTGCTTCCTTGTTGTTTTACTTTTTACTGAATCATACTGTGTTTCAGACTTTGTGGAAGCTAGCTTGTAATGAGAGAGCCTTATATTTGCTTCCAGACATGTACCAGTAAGGAGCTTATCCACTTCTGAAAGGAGGTAAGCAGTGAGTTGCCTATATGCCCTGCCCTTCAGTTAGAATCGCTAAGGTAGGAGAGCTGGATTATGAAGCACTGCTCAAGTCTGCCTGACACTTGGTAGTAAATCCACCCCCACAGCAACTCCCTCTGGCAACACTGTGCCCAGAGCAAGAGGGCTGGGTGCTGTGGTTAACCCTTTGCTATCAAGTACCAGACTTGCTGTTTTCATCAGGTTCTTTCTTCGGCAGGGGAAAGGCTGCAGGCTGTTCAGGCTGCAGCACAGACCTGGCATAGCAGCTCTGGGTGTTCCTGCAGCAGCTCTCTCCTCGGGTACTCCAGAGATCTTAGGAAAGAAAGTCTGTTAGTGTATCTTTCCGTAAGAGATCCTGTTCGCTCTGCCATGGCATCCTAGAGATCTTGCATGCCTTTTTTCTCCTCCATATTCATTATTCCTTACAACTTTCATTTAAATACATTGCTGACAGATCAGCTTGGACACTCAAAAATCTTATGCAAGTTATTGTCTAATTAATTTGGTCTTTCCTCCCATTTCAGCCTCGAACTCCCCATGTTCCTTTTTTCTTTTTTTTTTTGACACAAAAATAGATGAACGTTTGGTACATATGGCTCTTACATCCCACTTACATGGCTGGCATATAGACTTCAAAATGTAACTGCAGATTTTAATCCAAATAGGCCTATTTGGTCTAGGCTCTGAACTATAAGGTGTACACAAGATGTACAGGCTCACTCCATCAGAACCTCCCTTGTTAGGGAGGAGAGAAATAAGAGATAAATATTTAGGAAGTTGGCACTGCAAAATGATCTGTGGGATTTGCTGCATTATTGGAAATCCAGGACTGGATTGTGACAGTGATGCAAGGAGATGGCAATACACCACAATGCCTCTCAGTTTCTTCTTGCAGCCTGAAAATGACCCTTTCATAAGCACAAGCATCATCTGGACACCCTATGATGGCAGAGGGTGTCAAAATAGAACCTGCAACTCCTCTTCTTCCTGCTTTTATCAGCCAAAATGCTGGCTTTCAGCTCCTGATGCTTCTCTTGGTTCCAGCCCTTTTGTGTCCTTTTGGTTTGTGCTTAGTCTCTACAGTGTATTGGTAGAGTTGACCATTTTCATTCACACGCAGAAGTTTACACTTGTCCCTATCAAACCATGTTGACATGTTTTCCAGGTAATGTCTCTTAATTAACTTCAATTAAACTCCTGTCTTCTTGAAAATATCGCTGCCTTTTCTGCTATCACCTTTACATTTTATAATTTCTCAGACATTCATGGAAACACTGTGAAATAACTGGATCTAAATAATAAAATTATTCAAAATGCTGCTCAATTCCAATTATAAAAAAATATTGCAGTTCCAATTATATGGCTTTGTTGAATTAGATCATCAAGAGATCTAGTTTAAGCTAGATTTAAATGAAAAAGGTGTTTAAAACCACAGATTTTCAGTGAAATCACTGCAAAAAGGTAAAGCCAAAGTCAACTGACACCATACTTACCAGATAGGATTTCTTTTCACTGCTGTATTATTTCATCTGTTTGTAAGGCGGCCTAATTGCTTCTGTGACTTTATTCAAAAACTGACGGGTTGACAGGTGGGTTATTCTTCCATTGGGCAAAAATTAATGACAGTAGAGTTTGGCAGGAGTTGGATCTACAGCTGATTCTTGAAGGCATCCCAGTCAGTACTACCTTAACTAGTTTTATGAGGTAGAACCTTATAGGACCCTAGATATGAAAGCAGTATTGCAGAATAAATTCTGAAATCAGTGAGTTATGTTAAAATAAATACATGTCACTTAATTTAAAAAGTTTACCTGCTGTTACATTTCACTGTATTCTTCTGCATGTATGTTCTGATGCCCTCTCCACTAATATTATCAAATCCATTTAATAGGATTCGGTTTCTTCTTCTGCAATCAGGCTTTGCCCTAATCCAAGGCTGCTCAGGGAAATCCATGGCTGCTCAGTTTTCTCAGATGTACATGACCTCACTGTACACATAAGTCTCCTTTTCATCTGCCAGCCTGAAGACAAAACTGGGTGGGCACAAAGCTCTCTAGCATAGAGACTGCCCAGCCAAGCACTTCTCCGGCTGTTTTTTAATACAGTCAAACACAGGGAGTTTCTGTTAAATAGCTGTAGTGACTTCATCCAAATGTCTGCTATACCTGTATTACCAGTGTGTAAAAAAAGGAAAAAAAAAAGAGATTGTTCGTTTGTTTCTTAGAAGGAATGCTAGCAACTCATGGAGGAAATGTTTATACCTCATTGAATCCTGAACTGAATTGGAAATTATAATGCATAGAAAGTGTGACCTAAAAGCTGCTATAAATCTCAAAAATCTTATCCATAAATCTCTTTATAGTAGTGTTTTCCTTTTTTCTCCAGCAGTCAGAAATCATTAAGTAGATATGCTGGCAATGCCTCAAAGATGTGGATCTGTTGCTTTTTGGAGAATTATTTCAGCAGTAGGTAGATGGAGCCCTTGAAAAAGGATTGCGGAAATAAACAAACAAAAAAAAATCAAACGTAGAAAATCATTTTTATGTGAACTTATTATTATAATTAAGAAATGTTCTTTATAAATGCCAGTCTGTATTTCCCAACTTCTTTAAAGCAATTTTACAAATACAGCAGCTTTGTGGAGATGATGGGAACACACAGGAGTGGTTTGTGGTGTATTTTTTTTTATGCCTGGAACTAATTTCTGGGCTGAAGTGTGTGCATGCACTCTGTGCTCCTGCATTACTCTGACAGAAGTGTTTGGGGTTTTGTGTTTGTTTTTTCTCCCTGGAAGTTATTTTTCATGCTACATTGTAGCTTTGAGAAGAGAGGGACTTCAATACCTTGTTTCGGGACCCCCCAGTGACCCCCAGACCCCTGAGACCCCTTCCTTGGGGTGCTTGGATCCCTGGGACCCCCTCCCAGTGTCCCCCAGACCCTTGGAACACCCCAGTGACCCCCCCAGACCCCTGAGACCCCTTCTTTGGGGTGCTTGGATCCCTGGGACCCCCTCCCAGTGTCCCCCAGACCCCTGGGACCCCCTCCTTTTGGGTGCCTGGATCCCTGGGACCCCCTCCCCGTGACCCCCACACCCCTGGGACCCCTCAGCGCCCCAGGGCTCGCCCGTTCACGGGATGCTCCCCACGGCCACAGAGTGGGGAAAGGTACCACGCGGGGCAGAGGAAGCCACATCCCAGCCTTGCCTCTCTCGCTGTACCACTGGGGGTTGTCGATGAACTCCTTGACATCCCGCCCCAGCCTCTCGGACACGCCTTCCTCCAGCACCACAGAGCTGAGAGGCCGGCGGCGGCGGGGGAAGCCGAACTTGCGCCACTCGGCTCCCATGGCTGTGTACATAGACAAGTAAGACAGGAGTTTCAGGGAGGCTTCCTTAGAAAAACAAAAAATAAGACTCATGAACCTTGAATTACTCACAGATGTTGAAGAACCTGGAAAATAGTAAGAGATATTTCTATTTTTCACCACTCTCTTTGTCCTTATTTTTCCAGTATGTACTTTTCTTAGCTACCTGGTTCCTCTCTCTACAGCTTCTTCATTCTTCTATTCTCATCTTACATTCAGATACCTCCACCACAGCCACTCAACCCAGTGTTCAAACAGGTCATCACTTCAACCATGCCATTCCTGCCTGGTCAAGAGCCCTCTGTGGCCTGTGCTGTGCTGGACCACTGCCTTCCCCCAACCTTGGAAATTGGAATCTCTAAGCAAACAACACCCACTAGTATCCACTGGTGGGTGCACACTGCTTTATTTCCCAACAACAAAAAAGACAGCAAGGGTACATCCAGCTGGTTTCACCCACTTAACCACTGCCAGTCTCCATTCTAGATTTAAAGACACATGGGTTGGCGTACACCTTGCAGCCCGTGGACAAGCCCCCGATCTCCGTCGCCGTGTCCAACGTGATGATCTTCTGCCCGTCTGCCCCCTGCTTTGGTGTCACACCCGAGCTGAATTCCTTGTTGTTTCCACTAAGGACATCAGAGATTTTGATTTTGAATTCCCCGGGTTTGGAAGCTGGCTCTTCTGAAAGGGTAACCATCTGTTTTTTCTGCACACCCGATCCTTCGGTGGTTGCTGCCTTGGGTGTAGAAGATTTGAATCTGGTAATTCCTTGCTTTTAAGAGCCTAGTGCAGAGGACTGACACACCTGAGCAACAGCAACTTCCTGAAACATGTTTTCCATTAATGGAATGAGTCCAGTAATGTCTGTGACCAAAGAGAGGAGAATACAGGAAAATAAAGATACTCCCTTTTGAGAAAAACACAGGATTTCTTCTTAAAGTTGAACTAGAGAAGGAGAAAGAGAAGGAAACTAATATGTTCTGCATAGGGCATGCAGATTTCAGGAGCACATAAGAGGCTATGTTCCTCAGGTGCAGCTAAACTGCAGTTTTCTCTCAATTCTATAGATCAGAAAATTAAAAATAACAAACACTGGCCACTCTTTTAGCTTCAGCTAAAGTCTGCACAGCCTCATAGCTTCTAGCATTTGCCAAGTGGACTACTAAAAGCCCCATTGGAAGCCCCTCTTCCGAGTTTGTCTTGTAAACAAGCCCAGGGCAGACTCAAAGATTATTCCACCAGCACAATATATGTCTTGTGTTTATTTTACATCTTTAAACTTATAATGCCTTTTGCATCTCTCCTACAATATTTGTTTTCACTCCGGGTGAAAGAGCAGATTGTGATTCCCTGCATTCAGTTGGTTGTTTCAAGATCAACCTCTTCTCTCTAGAGAGACTTCCTTAATAAACTGAGAGGCAATACCTCCTTCCTCTGCAGTTCCCACCCAGACACTGCTGCTGCAGTGCTTCGTATCAGAGCACACCTAATAAAAAGACTTCTGTGCCTGCAGTAGTCTTTAAAAGCATTTCTCCAGCCAAAATTCAGTAAAATGGGCTGAAATACATATTTATATTAAAGCAATCAAAATTCATTACTGTGTTACTATTGTCTGAAATTCATACAAACACCTACAATTAAATTCAAGGACACCACCACCTTTTGACATTCAATTTAATAATTTTAAATACAGTCTGCTAACCTTGAAAGGTGTAATACACTCAAGGAAAATTAATATGCATTAACAATATTCAAGTAGTCATCCCATTCAAATCATTTTTTCTAATACAGAATTGATCTACAGCAGATAAATGCATGTTAATTACCAAAATTCAAGGTAAATATGTACAAATATTAAATTAATTAATAAGGATGGAACGGGGAAAGAATCAAAATGTGTAAGCATGTCATAGCTAAATAGCAGATGAATTCTTTAGGCTGTTGCATATTAATGTTACCAAACCTTTGCTGTCTCAGCTTTCTTGCTAAAGACTGGATATCTCCTAAGAGGTCATTTCTGAGTGACCTCAGGGAGTGCCCCACATATTAAAAACTGTTAGGCTAACACAATCAAAATCAAAAGTTATTTCCTTCTCTGGAACGAAGTTAAAAATTTTTACAGAACACATTTTACAATCAAGCTTTCAAGGCAGCTTTATGTTTAAACCAAAGCAAATAAATTTTAAGAATTTAGAACCAGCTTTACAGTCACTGTCACAAATTTAAAGAAAAAATAACATCTTCACAGACAGCAAGACAAAACTCTAGCTAAATATTGGCCTTT
This sequence comes from Actenoides hombroni, assembly GCA_024336885.1. NCBI lineage: Eukaryota > Metazoa > Chordata > Aves > Coraciiformes > Alcedinidae > Actenoides > Actenoides hombroni. The sequence goes on from WUAM01004859.1 coordinate 8,898, forward strand.
CATGCCAGGGAGAGCTCATGGGAGAGGTGGTGATCTCCACCTCTCAACTCTCGTGCCACATTGTTTTGACGCAGGTGTGTCACTGGCCATCTTCAGCTGGAGGATATTCTTTGGCGAGTTAATGTAATTTTGATCATGCTCTGTCCTCACCACCAAACGTTTGGGTACAGAAACATCGCTTCCAAATAACACACATTTGGTTTTACAGCATCTTCACCCAAAGAAAAGCACTGAAACCCCATTAGTCTCCTTTTACTTGACACACATATTAGTTTATGGTGAAAACTGTCACTAATGGTGTCATTGGAATGGCCAGGATTAGCAGGGCTGGTAAATGACAGTGTCACTCACTCTGATCAAACTAACAAAAACCAGTTGATGAACCACAATGGTTTTTCCTCTCATCACAGGAACATGAGTTTGATGGCTGATGGTTGTTTAGCAATTATCATTGCTTTTGAGGCTGACATACACATTAATGAAAGAAATTTGTGTGTTGATTCCAGGTTAGCCCCATGGTGTTACAGGAGCTCTATCAGTCAGCAAGGCAGCTGCCTCCTTGGTTGTTGCACTGCAGCAGGGGACAGCCGGTGGAGCGTGGTGAGATGTGATAGGAGTGGGGTTAGGGAAAGGAGGGGTTTCTCCCATTATCTTTTTGAAAAACAGTTGTTGGAGAGGCTTGCTGGTGTTGCCCCTCTCCAAAAAAAAATTAAAAAATGTTAGGCTCTGAAGCAAAACGTTTTGAAAATAAATATATTTCAGCTCTCTGTCACTGCAATACTGTTGTTGTCTATGCAATTCTTTATTAAACACTCATTTAAAATAAAATAGTAATGCTCATGAAGGAACTATACTTTCCTACACAATGATAGAAGTACATTCACTGAAACTTTTCAAATCAGAATTACATTTTACAATAACAAGGACAACTACAGCAAGTATTTTAAACCTAGCGTAGCTATTTTACCTCATTAGAATTTCACAGAATCCTAAAACTCAACAGAGGTGTGGCAAATGAAGGTAAAGATGGAGTGTTTTGCCCTGGCATATCTCCTCCATTCATCTCACTCATAAATGCTACAATTTATGCTCAAACAGGCAGATTGGACTAGGTGCTCTGAAGACATCCCTTCCAACTGAAATGATGCTGTGACTCTGTGTACAACCATTATGCAGAATCAAAGAGTGAAGCTGTACTCTTTTTAGGACAGGAATAACATTACATTTAAAGCAATATTCATTTTCCCCCCAACTTCCTCCTTTGGATTCAGATGATAACTACTGCTTGGACTGTCCCCAGTGATTCACTAAACACCAGGGATGGTAATCAGTTTGGGATGTTTAAATTAAGCCACTTATTTAGGACCTGGACACAAATGTATCTCACTTGCTGCAGCAGAATTTAACATCCTAGGACTTCAGAAACTCAGGTGCTTTGTTTAGCAAGAGGAGTAGAAACCATTACAGTTTACCATTGCCCACAGGACTGACAGCTTGCACCAAGGAATTCTCTGGGCTGGAGTGGTGGGCTTGTGCTGGGCCTCTCTTTCAGCAAGATCATGGTCCACACTAGCTGAGGCCAGTTGTGTTCCTCTCTTCTCAGCGTAGTTGTATTACTGATAGGCAGCAGAGGGAGGGGACAATGTTGGGTGTTTAACAGGTAGAACAGAAGTAGAGGTGTTGACACACATGTGCTATAGCATCTGTTGTAATCTCCAGGGCAGCTCTAGCTGATGGTGGTACAGTGTGTCCTTCCTTAGCTCCGTAAATACTGGAATGGGAAGCTTTAGGTAACAAAGCTCTGATTCTCCCCACACAGAATGCTGGGGACAGGGGGGTGTCTCTTCATGGTTTGCAGCATTATTATAGCAACATGAACAGAAAGCCAGTTCTTATACTGGCAGCAATAATCCCACAGGTGAAAAGGCTTTTGTCTCCTATTTCATCTTAAGTTGGCTGAATGGGAGAATGACTTTCAAATAAACTTTCAGTGCCATTTATTATTTGTGTATTGGCATGTACCTTTTCTTGCAGCCTGAGGCTAATGTCACTGCCAGTGCACATCTCAAAGGAGGGGCATCCTTCAGGAGTGTCCTTCTAGTTCCTATGAGAGGACAGCATTTCTTCACAACTTGTACAAATAAGGGCTAAAGGGTCAGCTCCCTAATTTGTCATTGTGTAAATGAGAGATTCCAGGGATATTTGGCTTGGCCATACAAATGGAGAAGGCTGCTACCTTGCTCTGCCCAGATTAAAGTGAGTTTTGGAGAGAAATGTGGAGGTCAAGTGTCAACAGAAATATTTTCTTTTGCCACTCCTGGTGCCTTAGCCCTAACACCAAGAATGCAACAGAAGTCCATTCTGTGGCTGGGTCCATCTCCTGAGACTCTTATGCTAAGGCAGCATTCTGAAGCTCCAAAGTTTAAATTTTCCATTCTGCAGCTGGAAGAAAAGTGTGTCCCTATTTTAGCCACTGCACCCAAGAACTCGTGCCAACAAATTGATTATTTCATTGCCTTGCAATCTTAACTGTGGCATGTTTCACAGAGCTCACTATATACCAGTGATTTCCTCTCACCTCTGACCTTGGCAGGACTGGATCATTAAAAAATATGAGAAGATCCAAAGTTTATAGTACATGCTTTGTTTGGATATTTTTCTAGCCATGTAAATGGAGGTTGTGGTAGTACTTTGGAAAGAAGAATAGCAGACACACTCGTCAAAAAGGATTTGCTCTCAACTTATTGCTACACGAAGATGCTAATTAGCAGAAAATGAAACAGCTTTCCCAGTGTTTCCAAGTCACAACTTCACAGAAAACCAAAGGGCTTTTTGTCAACAGCAGCAAATGTACTGGAGCATCACACACTGGAAACACATTTCAAAGGGCTTGTGCAAAATGGATGCACTGAAGAGCTGACAGCAAAGGGAGGATGCAAAAGGGGGTCTGTTGTGTCCCACCCATCCAGAGATGGAGGCAGCTGCCACTGGAGCCAAGGCCATGCATAAAGAGCAGTTCAAATGTTCAGAGAACAGCTTTGAGCTCCCTGGGAATTTCCTTTCCACAGAGAAAAGAAACTCTCCATCTGCTCAACCAGCCTGAGGACACTTTGTTCCTCTCATCTGATCCCCCTGAGTTGCCAGCAGAGTGGATAAGGGGGCTCAGGGTGTTGTGGAGAGCATGGGATTGGGTGCCTAGGCTTGGAGTGACTCTGCCTCGTGCTTGGGGGTGCCAGAGCTCCAGAGAGATTCCCCCAGTGCTGAAAACACCCTGAGCAGGGTTAACAGGGCACTTGGTGTACAGGTAGTCCTAGACTTATGATGGCAATTGGGACTAAAATTTATGTCATTAAGCAATGTTGGTCTTAAAAGCTCAACCCGCACTGCTTAGTAAAGCCATCCCTGCAGTCCTGGTTGCCACCATGAACTGAATCCCACAGTCGTTTCGCAAGGCACCTTCCTGTCTTCCAGTTTACTACAACCAAATCAATGGAGAAGCCAACAGGAAATTGTAAATCCTGGGTGGTTTGCAAGCAGTTGGCAAGCAGGCTGCAGAATTCTGATCTCCTATTGTCACACAAACTATTTGTGTTTGCAAACTGAATTTTGTCTTCCCTCTGCAAAGAATGGCTTTTCTCCTGCAGATGAGGAGAGGAGCTTTGAAAGATTTGGCTTTGCTTTTCTCTGATGTGCTTGAATCCAATATGGATTTTACATAGGATGGATGTTCTAGGAAAATCACCATCTCAATGTGGCATTGCTGCAATACAGGAAAAGAACCTTTTAAATGCTTATTAATGCATTCTCTGACTGGGATGGATGCAGCGAGGAGGAGCTGTCCCAAAGCGATGTCAATAGGTACCAAGAAGTTTCAGACACGGAAGAATGCTCAGAGCACGACGTTGCTCAAGGACAAGCTGATAGCTCCTGCAGTCTGACAGATTGGGAAGAATACAGTGAGAATGAGCTGTCCCATGGAGATGCTGATAGCTACCAAGGTCCGTCAGACAGGGAAGAGTCCATGGACCAAAAACTTTCTGAGGAGGAAGATTGCATTCCCCAAGGGATTCAAACTGGAACTGTGCAAGTCTGTCTGGGTTCCTCCCAGGCTCACCAGTTGTCCTCAGAGATGCCTGGAGGAAGGAAACTGGCTTTTTCCATGCTACCAGTGCTGTCTAGATACACAGAAGTAACAACAGCTGGAGTCTTCAAGTCTTTGCTTTATTTTTATTTGCAATATTCAAAAATATTGCAATATTTACAATATTCCCACCTAGTTATTGGCTGGTGTGCTGCAGGTATCTCAGTCTGGAGTTAAAAATGCAAAAGTATCGGTGTATATACATTCTTCACCAGAAGAATTATTACTCATTCTGGTGAATTGACAGTGGCTGTTAGAGGAACAATTGGTTATTTACTGGCCCAAAGAAGAGATAATTTCAACAAGACAGTGAGGAGAGGTGTCTTTGATTTGCCTTGTATTGTTTGTGCATAAACATAGCTCTTAATATCCCTCTGTGGCATTCTCTGTAAGTCTCCAAGTGCTGTTCCCCTGCTGTTGATAGGTTTTCATGTATTGCACAATTCAGCTTCTGTTTTATTCTAGCTTTATTCTTTTATTTAGTAGTGACCTATGTCATCAGTGGAGCTACACAGAATTAAATGTATATATTCTGCAAAAACTGGAATAGTTAACTAACCATCCAAAAGAAGCAGTAGTTAAACATACCTAGAAAACCAGTGATCTATACTCAGGCCCAAATAAGGAGGAATATGTTTAGTTTTAAATATCTCTTTTGAAAGTGTTCAAAACCACTTGATAGAAAACCACTGTATGAGTTACATCACTGTTACTGATAAATTAATATCATTATATAGGATGAAAATTGAAAAAAAATACCTGAATCCTTCCCATTTATCCACCTGTATTTACCTGTAACAAGCTAAAAGCTGTTTGTCTGTGGTGATAAAATTTGTGTTCCCTGTTCAGGAAGAAATGCAAAATATTTTGCTCAAAACAGTGGAGAAATGTCAAGTTTGACTCTGTTGTGATGCAAACTCTGTTTCAGAGGTTGGCAGAAACCAGCAGGCCTAAGACCACTGGCATCCAGACGAAAGAAATTCCAACAACTAAAGCAAGGGGAAGTAGAGACAGAGAAGTCTGTCCACCTCCTCCATCATCCCCACTGTGAAACCCAGAACAAGCAAAAGAACACTTCCATCCAGCACTGAATAGCACAGCAAAGAGCTACATCAGAAGTACTCCCTGCAACAAGCTTCTCACTTCTTTGGATAATCTTTTTCAGTTTCACACTTGGAGTTTTTTCCCAAGGCACTAATTCTAACTCAAGAGGAGAAACTAAGCCCTTAATTTCATATTGTGCCTCTCTCCTGCATCTTTCTTTTTGTCACTGCTGGAAAACTTCACTATTTTCCCTGGCAATCAGAGTAGCAAGCTAGCAGTCCTGTATGACTCAATTCTAAACCTTCACACCTTGACTAGTGAGCAGTTTTTCACGTGACCATCTACAGTCTTTCCCTATTGATTGACCCAACTAAAGCAACTAGCTGAGACTAGCCTCTGGGCCTACATATTTCCTTATGGGGACCTAGAAAATCTGTTCGGAAAATCTGTAACATTTTTGAAGGGCCAGTGTGTTGATGTGTAATACAGAATCAATCTTACTGGGCTTATAAAACTCTCTACCCATCCTAATTCCATTTTGGAGAATAAAGAAAGAAAAAAATTTGGACAAAACTTCAGCACAAAACCATGGAAGATAAAAGGCAACAATAATATTTTTCTTATTTCAGAACTCCCTATGAGGTTTTGTTTTAAAAAAACCCACAAAGCACATAGAAGACCAAAGCAACAAACAGTCCCAAACAAAAGAGTACCAAAACATCTGAGTACATGGAGCAGTGATGGATAGTTACATGTTATCCATCAGTCACTTGTTTCATGAGTGAAGCTGAAGCACTTATCCAATAAATAAAGGATGGATTTACTGGAAGACTCACAACCTATGGAATGGTAATTTAAAACCTGTAGGAGTAAGACTCTGAAGACAGGAACAGGCAAACTCAGATCACTGACTCCAGTAAGCACTCTTAACACTCCTCCCACTGTCATTTTCTGCTACACTCACTAGAATCCATTAGATCTAATTTACTGTAGCTCTGATAGTCTTTTATTCCCTCTCCCCATTTTACAAAAATCCCAACAAGGAGCCTGCCCTCTTGGTTACATTCCCAAAGCAAGAACAATATACTGTCTTTCCAAGCCACACCTTTGGTACCTGGACCCTAGCTTAGCTTGCACTATTTTTTAGGATAATTTTCCTAATTTTTTGGATCAGCAGCTAAGCTTCACATCTTTTAGGGGGTCGGTGGAGAAAGGGAGGAGAAAAAAGGTGACTTAGCACCTGGTAGACAGGGGGAGGAAATGATGAGAGCAGGGCCACTCTGTCCTGGAAGATGGTGCTTGAGACTTTGAGGTCCATTATGGGATTTATGAAGAAGGGGTTGGTTTGTTTGGGGTTTTTTTTTTTTTTGATGTCTGACAGTTTTACTTCTGGATTCTTTGAATTCCTTCTGGCCACCTAGAACAATGCTGAAATCTTTTGTGTCTGTTCTTCCAAACCAGTTAAAAGTGAGATGGCTTTCCAGTTTCAAGGGCAGCTCACTGGAAGTTAAGGGCAGATGTTCATCTTTGCTGAAGACACTTTAGTGTTTCTGTGCAGCTAACTAGAAAGCAGTTGTGGATACACAGTTGTGATACCCCAGTGCAGAAGGGGTAGGCAGAGATGCAGTGGTGCTGCTCAAGAGCCGGATGGCTGCACAAGCTTTGCGTAAAATGTTAGCTGAATTAGTGCAGTCTTATTAATTAAAGCCTAGCTCTATTGATGCTGTATGGCTTCCATTTCTCTCTAAAACTTGAGCTTTTCCTTGAGAAGGTCACTTATGTACTTGATGCAGGCTCTTTTGTAATCTAGAGAGATTGATTGGGGACCAGGTCCTTGGAAGGGGTAGCATCTACCCACTGCTCTTCTGAAGACTTCATTACTCTTCTTTCCATGAGCCAAACCCCATTGCAGGGGTGCATTCATAAGTTCATATTGGTACAGTTTTACAGTAATTCCTACTTATCCCTGCTTTAATGGTCTGATCTTTGACCTGTTAAAAAAAAAAAAAGTAAGTGTCCTTTTATAAGTATATCTGCAAGTAGCATTAAACCCAGCATATTCAAGCTCTGTAGCAATCCAATATTGCTGGTTCTGGCCCCTGAGGTTGCATTAGCTGATTAAGACTATTGGCTGCAGTTGGGCTCCCTAGTTCTGATCTTTTGAGGTTAAGGAGTCAGTTCAGGAACTTAGATAACCTGCTAGTAACAGAAGCAGAAGGCCTCTGTCCAGTTCATTCTTGAATCAGAAAGGCAGCACTGTCTGCATGCAGCAGAAACCAAGCAGCAACCTTTTGTATTTTATAATCCCATCCATGTGGTGAAAATAATGGACTGCTTGAAGTAGGCTAAGTATCAAATCAGTCAGTATTTTCTTAGAAAGTCCCTCCAGAGGAACTCAAAAGTAGGGACTTTTCCTGAGACCAAAATGATCTACTACAATGTAGTTATGCTGAAGACTGCAAAATTAGAAACAAACTTAACCAAGGTCAATATATTTATAGAGGCACTTTAAAGACCATATTGACAGAAGGTTTTGTAAAAGCCATGCTGCTGTAAATAGCATCAGCTTGCTGTCATAAACAAACTGATGTTCTACTTTAAATCCTACTCCTTAACCTGTGCAGCTACATTCTTTGTGGAGATACAGAGCATTGGGAGATGTATTTTCTTTAGATCCCATTTCTGTTTTGTAAATAAAACTCACAGTTACTGTGACTTTAAATTAATGAAAATAAATAATTTTGGATACTGGACTGCTAGTGTTTTCAAAATTACAAGTAATATATTAATTCATTAAAGGCAAATGTCACTCTTAAACAAACAAAACCATCTTTTTTTTCATGTAAAGTAGTATATTTTAAGTGTATTTACGGTATTAAAGGAAAGATTATTTCAGTAATTTTGATAATTTATTTCAAGAATATAAGCAAATATATGGCGTTATCCTAGCAACTGGAAGTAAAGCATTTTCAGACAAAAGTATGCTTACACTTAATGCTTTTCTTTATAAAGGATTATGAGTTTCTAGGAAACTGAAAACTATATTTGAGTTATGATAGTAGAACAGGTCTGGGATTATTTTATTAATTTGAAATACAGTTTGTATTCAAAGTTGACAGGTCTCTGAGTGCGATTCAAAGAGTACAATCACCAGTAGGGTTGCCTTCCCTACTTTTGAAACTGCCCACCTATGCCGAACCTCTGATTTGAGAGGCTGGGAGAACAGCTTTGGGTCTTGGTCCTGTGCTTAGTGATGTTGGCCTGCTTGATGGGTCAGACCAGGTCCAGACTCAAGCAAGAGTTCTGTCCTGCATGGCCTTTGCACAGAGAGCTCTGTGTGTGTGGCCTTTACCTTCTGCGTGTATTGCTTTTGGTTTGCAGCGGAGTGATCATAACTTGGGCCTTAAAATGAAGCTTTATTAGTTAATATTTTAATTTGTGCATAGCTGTCTGCTCTGAGGGACCCTTTTATTGCCCCATGTTTGTGCAACCTTATGTTTGAATAGGACAGGCAGGGGAACTGCCCTATTCAAATGAATAGAGGATGGGGGATGAGGAAAATGAAGCTTTACTCCTGGTATTCTGTGACCTTTGAGCGCGTGATGTTGCAGTACTAACAATATCTACTGTGATCTGGAGCTTGTGCACAGGTTTACGCTGGAGTCAGCTTTCAACAAAGCATCTATGGTCTTCAAGTTCCCATGGACTCAAATCTCCATTTTGAAAGTATGGAATCACACAGAAGCACTGGGCCTTTGTGACACTGCAAGGCCTCAGGGAACCAAGGAGTCCAAAGGTTTTAAACATTCCTTGCATAACTGCCTTGGGGAAGGTGAACCATTTTGGTGGCACCTTGGGCTTGGCACACACTAAGGGAAGGCATTTGTTTGTAATGTGGAAATGCAGGAGTTTTAGATTGCTTCAAAAAAAGAAAAGGAAGAAAACCTCTGTTTGGGTCAAAAGAAGAACAGAGTGGAATTGCTGTCCTTTAGTCTCTTCTAGTTTTTCACTTCAGTGGGCTTTTAGTCTTGTAAAGTGTCCAGAGTGTGGAGTCCCTTGGCCACCATAGTGGCCAACACTGATCTGCTGCCCACCTCAGCAGCTGCAGTGTCAAGGCTCAAGCTAATCTATTGACTGGGAGCCAAAATTCAGCAAATGGAATGGTAAAAAATGGAAGAAGTCAGCTTAAAAAGATTTTTTAAAAATTTTCATAATTATTCACCTTTCCAGAATTAATGTATGCCAAATTCTTTCAAGAAGAAGATCTAATACCTGCAGGTGGAGAACAGAAACAGAAGTGCTAGGAAAAGAATTACAAATATTGAAGTGAAGTGCAGCCAATGTCTTGACTTTGTTCAGTGCTGCACCTAAGCTTCCTGGTGCCTTGTTAATACATGGACCGTGTTTTCTCATTCTTGAAAGAATGTTTAGTATCCTGGTAAAAGTCATTGCAGTATAGCTGTAAGCTTTCTGCCCAAACTAATATCTAATGACAGATAATAGCAATGAGTAGCTAGTTAGTAATCCTTGCAATTGTGGCTTGGAAAACTGTAAGGATAAGATTTTTCTGTACTGCAAGGATGCCTCAGACTAACTTGTTTTTATTTATTTGTTTGGAAAAAAAGAAAGACACAATCTTAGCTGACACAGTCATTTCCAAAACAGAAATTCTGAAAACCTTTCTCTGAAAAGCCCTGTCATCTTAGTGCTCATAGATAGGAGCCAAGCTCCCTTGTAGCTACCAGAGAGTTCCCTGCCCTCTGTACAGACTCCTCTAAGATACTCACCTGAGCCAACGCAATTTATTAGCCAAAGCACTCCTAAAACAGCTCTCTGCTTTTCATTCCTAAGCTAGATAGGATTCCCTAAGTAACACTTCACTGCACACACATACTCTTGCCCACTGTGCTCTTCAGCTCTTCTTCCCAAAGTCCACAGCTGTATGCCCAATATACCTTGTTATGCCATTCTCACAGTCATCTTGTCATGGCTGACAGTGAACAGTGTGTGAAAGCACCATGAGCAGCTCTTCTGAGTGTGTCAGAGAAGGATCCAGGGACGAAATCATCATGCACTGAATGGAACAGTGATAGTTGGATAATAACCTGATGAAGCTCCACACATCATTGCTTTGCTGGATGAAGTGGTGCAAAATGGACTTAATTACCAGAGAATCTGTTGGAGGACTACTGACATCATCTATAAGTGATGGGATTTGTTTATTTGGTTCTGCTCAGGAATTCATTGTTAACTTGACACAAAGCAAAATCTAGCAAGAAATCCTGTACTCGGCCAAGGAGACAGTGTGGACACCCCAAGCTGAGCAACTTCTGCAGCACTTGCTACAAGCATGGAGCACAGCAAACACACACAACCCAGCAAGCAGCACAGGGTCATGAAATCACAGAACATCAGCGGTTGGAAGGGATCATCTGCAGACCACCTGGTCTAACTCCTTGCTCCAGCAGGGTCACCCTGCATCAGGTATGACTTCATATGGAATTCACTAGTGTGCAGAGTACCAGTGGGATGTCTTGCTGTGTCAGTTGGTAAATGGGAGGAGCTTGAGGGCTGAAGCCTCATAGGGGGATGAGAATCTCCATGAAGGAATTGCCATCAGGGGGTTGGGTTCAATATTGGTTTTCCATATATTTGTATCAATTTCATTCTATTATTATTTTCCTTAAAGCTGGATGTTCAGCATCCAGTTTCATTAAAGTGGTTTTGTTCGGGTCACCAAACCTCATACACTTCAAATTTGCATAGTTTGTTCTTTTGTAATTATAATGTCTCCTTCTCAGGGTGGGCAGCCTTACGGCCAGCTCAGGCTTCTTATTTTCCTTTGGTATTGATAAGTGTCAGTGTAATTTCATGAGAAGTTAAGGTACCTTCAGCAGTGTTGTTCTTAATGGTTTTCAGAAGATATTTTAACCTGAGGGTAAGGACACAGTATATGCATCAGACTGACTGACTCATACAGCAGTCAGGCCAGGCAAGAAAACTTCATGAAAAATTATTATTTGAAATTATCATCATGCTGGGATACAAAACCAGTGCATTTACAGGCTGATAGTTCTAATCTTTAAGTGACTGTATAAAATAAACCACTAAAAATTCCTTGCCGGGCAAAAAGCCTGATAATTTCACTTCCTGGCTTGCCTTCCAAAGACTAATGCAAAGTTTAGGAGCTGCACAGTCAAATAAATCTTTGGAGTCCAGCTTTCTTCTTTGAGAAAATATGATTTTCTACTTCACAGACCATGCCTTTTATTTGTGCCTAAGATGATCAGTTAACTGTGGTTCTCCTCCTTTCGAGTAGAGATTAATTCAGTCTACCAACTTACTCGATTTCTGCCATCTAAAGCTGATCAAAATAAAAATCTCTTTTATTTTTTTGGCTCAGGTCTCTGGCTTCTGGAATTTTAAACTGATGGCCAATTCAAACAAAGTCTTTGAAGCCATGATATACCTGCCTAAGCTTGGCTTGGTTTTGCTACCTATCTTCTTGCTTTCCAGTGGAGCTCAGTGAGGTGTCCAGTTTATTAATGAGGTGACAGGCTTCAATGTAGTATTTTTGCAGGTGTCTGAAGCTGTGTGATGCTAAATTGTCTACCTGGCTGCCCCCTGGGCAGGAGAAGTCATCCATCAGTGGAAGCAGCTCGATGAAAACCCCAGAAGAGTTAGACCCCGTGACACTGCCTTTTGCCAGACCTAAAAACGCCAAGATGAGGGTGTGAAAACTGCATGTGTTCATGACATTGTCAAACACTGAACTCTGACACCTGCCTTTAGCAACCCTGGCTCCCAGAAGGTAAATAAGGAAGGCAATGCCTTTGGCTAGCATGGAGGTGAGGGCCATAGATACTGTGGACCTAGATCTTCAATCCAATCCACATCCTAAAGAATTAACTATTTAAGACATTGCTTAAACACTACCCTAGTACTATTGGCTGTCCTGAATGAGAAAGAAAATGGCTTGATGAATCAGAAGCACCATTTTGTTATTTCCATGTGCTATAGAAAGCATTTTGGGGAATATGAAGAAACTCTGTCTACGTGCACTTGTCTCATAACTTCTAACGATCTTTTCTTTTTTTATAGGAACTTTAACCTGGAGTGATACAGTCACTTATCACACAGTAAGTCTGTCTTGATCAACAGTGGAACAGTTCTGTACATGGTCTTTGGGGATTGAAACAGCTTGGCGAGGAATTCTTCACACTTAAGAGCTCGTGTGCCAGTGGAGTCTTGGCTGGGAAAATAAATAATGAAGTAAGTATTCCTTTAACAGTTTACAGTTAAATTTATAAAACAGACATTGCCTTGTATAATTTTAGTTTGGAATCCTGTGTGAGGATGCCCTAAACACCAAAGCACCCAGGATAAGCTCTCACTAAAACTGCTCAAATTGAAAATAGATCCCTCCTTTTAAGTAGCACCTCTGAAAGTGCTGCCTGAGGGAGAACTTCTTGATCAGAGCCAGATATTTGGGTGTCTATGGTATGGGTCAGATTAAAATGATCAATACAGCACTACAGTAGTGGATCAATTCTAGGAGATAAAATTCTTTTCTAATTCCTATTTAAAACAAGGAAGTGTCACTTTACCTAAGAGTATACTGAATAGTCTGCTTATTTAATTCAAGTTCAATATTGTGTTATTAGCAGAAATCAATGTATGTATCCACACAGTTACTACTACACTGAAAAATCCAAGTATTTAACTTTTTAAGGGTAAGATGGTAAATGTCTCCAAGTGCATTTCTGAACCACCTTGATGACTAATTTTGCCTTTGGGTCTTTTATCCCTGATCAATTTGGCATGGAAGCTTCCTCAGAAATTAAATCTTGATCCCATTGGTCTCACACAAAGTGAGGTTGCAATTGTGGAGGGTGGACGAGGTTGTCCAGTGTCCAGACGTGAGATTAATCTTTATGAAGGCATAGAAACCACCCTGGTTCACAGAGATTGCCATTTTGGAAGCGTGAGGAAAGGGCAGGAACTACTTCTGGGGATTGAGAAGCTCAGGACAGCTGGGACACAGGTAGCCAGAGGCTGCAGGTAAGGCACCAGCACTACCACACACAGGTCACATCATTTTGCCTTTCCTCACTCTCACTACCAGAAATGGTGAGCAAAAGAAAAGTACCCAAGTCTCAGAGGGCTGCCTGTCCCAAGTCCTTGACCAGGGCTCAAGGCAGTGGTGAGAGGTTGTGTGTGACCACAAGGTCAGATGGTTGTTTCCTTCCCCTGAGCAAAAATTTCCATTTGGGTTTGCTAACTCTTGGAAGTGATTTTATATGATGGACGTAGATGGGCTTCTCTCACCTCTTCCACAGATCCAGTCATGGGCAAAATCTTGCCAGGAGAAAAGGTTTGAAATTATTCTCTGTTCAATGGCCATGCTCAGAAATACTCACCATACCTTCATGGTGGTTTAGGAAGTCTGGAAAAGCATCCCAGTCATGACTGCAAAATAATTATGGTCAATATTAGTACTTTCTTATTATTTTATTATTCCTTGTCTTGAAGGTAAACTGGAGAAGGTGGAGCTTCAGAAAATGGGATTAAAATTAGATTAGTAAAAGGCCAATAGGTAAAGAAAGTATTATTGAAGTGTACAAACACTGCGCAGAAGAACCTGCTAACTAAAGCTGTGAACATGAAGACCAGGGACTGAGAAGGTAAAAATGATACAGAAAATAACAAATGGAGGCGTTACCTGTGATACATCCAACCAGTACATGGGGAAAAAATAATTAAAAAATAAATAAAAATGAAACCACAACATATTTAATATTTTAATACTTTATAATACTTTGTAATACTTTCTTATGAAATTGTCAAAGAAAATGGAATTACCTATTGTGATGGTGCAACATAATCCTAATTTACTGCATGTACCTGAACTGACAGGTATTAAATTGATACTGTTATGGAACTTGAGTTGTTGTTTGAGTCAGTCAGGATGGTCTCAATCCTGTTGCTGTACAAGTAAAGAATTCGGTTAAGTGTTGCTTTTCTCCTGTGGTGCTCTCAAATTAAGAATTATGTAGGAAAAAAACAGCTTTTCATGTGAAGAATTTCCTCAATCGTGTGTATAGGGGAAAATTGAAACAATTATCAGAAGAAATCATACATTTGAAGGATCTTTGCTATTCGTTCAGATGCTTCAGTGTATGTTTTTCACTATGAACTTCAGGTTAGTAGCCAAAATTCATATTAATTATTTTACCTGTTACCCCAAAAATTCTTATTTCTATTTGTGTTTATAAATAACAGCTATTCAGGAAGCATATTTGAAGGGAAAATAATAATCCTGGAGTGTGTGTCAGGCACAACAGCACAGATACATACATCCATGACTGATACACATAAAGATGTTGTTCCTTCTGTACCCTATAGTGCAACAGGTTTTGTTATGTACCCAACATCATCATAACAGATATGTAAGGTTACTACATTACATTAAAAATACACCAAGTTCCTGTTTATTTGCCGTTACCAACCCCCATTCCCATTCCTAGACAACTCCTTTGTGCATCAAAATTTCCCTGAACCTAATGGAATGCAACATCATCTCATCCAGTATCTTAATCATTGGAAAGGATTAAAAATAACTGCATTTAAGTATTCTATTGTTCATTTGGAATAATTTGTGTTTAATTTCTCAGGGAAATTAAAATCTTTTATCCCAAGCACTAATATTATTTTCTTTTTATATTTTTATCAATGGTTCAATTGCCCCTTAATCAAAAGACAATGCAAGAGGGAATATTTCTCATTCAACAGAGTGCAAAGAAATTTAAATATTTTATGTGAGGATTGTTCCCATTACCCTTACTATTTGAAATATTAATAACATTTAGTTGCTTAAAAATAAACTGCTGGTCACCTCAACTTTTTTTTAATTTATAAGAAGTTAGACTGTTTTCCTAATTTTTAAATGTAGAACATTAAATGATACCATGGCCAGCTTCTCACCCACTTGCACCCCCAAAGTCGTTATCTGCAGAGATGTTTATCACCTCATCTTTCAGCCTGGTTTATAATACAGGTCAAGAACTGGCAGATAAAAGGTAATGCAGAGGAAATGAAGTGCTGGATTAATGTGCCAGTGTCATCATGTCTGCAAGGACAGTAAAAAAAGAAAAAACCTAACAAGAAAATCCCTAGCATGTCACAAGCTATTCCAAGGAGCTGACCACACCAACTCCAGGTAAAAGTCAACATTCCAAAAAAAATAGTCTGAAAAGAAATTGAGGGGAGATAGGGGAAAAAAAAAAAGTGGGAAGAGCAATTTTTTTTGCATGTAAGTCCTCAATGAGTGGGAGAATGTGTGTGTCACCTTTCATGTTTGACCTGTCATTTATTCAGCTTATTGGAAATTCTCTATTACAACAGAGGCATCGGCTCCCCTTTAAAAGGGGCTGTTTTAAGTAACAATGAATGTTTAAAGCTAGAGAAGCAGTCAAACTATGAAAAAATTCCAACATGTTGTTTTGTAAAACTAAAGGAAGGAAAATTACTTACGGAAAAAGCACCCATGTGTTTTCCTATGTCTCATGTCTTCCTGCATAAGTGGATTTAACACTATGAAAAGTTCTTTCTGAAACATTGCAATCCATCCAGCTTCAGTATCACAACATTCTTCATTATAATTTCCTGGTAGATATTTAATTTCAGATTTAGTTTTATGGTTTCACAGTGATAATCCTCAGAAAATTAGTTGGTATTATAGATCTCCTTAGTTTTCATCTCTGGGGCAGTTATTCATTTTTTCCTGTGTTTTCCTAAAAATCAGTTGCCTCATACATGGTAAGTATAAGAAAGGAAGTTCATAATTTTAAAAACATTTTAATAACAGAATTTATGAAGTGTATTAATTTAACTGATGACAAACATTACTGGGTTGGAAAGCAGCACCTGTACTATCTTCATAACTATATGAAAGTGGTGTACCACTGCACCTCAGGAGAGACAGTGGAGTACACAAGGCAGTCATGCCAAGAAGAGAAAAACATCATTAGAGTGCAACCCTGTGAAAAAGCACTTGGGGGTACTTGAATTGTAAGTATTTTCCCATGTAATTTCTAGCACAATATTGTAGCCTTTTAGCCCAACAAATATGGGGGTGCCTTTGCTTGCTTGTAACAGATCACAGGCTTAGCATTAATAACAGAGCTATCAGGATGGGTTGAGTTTTGGTTGGTGGCAAAATCTGTCCTGTAAGAAAGCAGACATCTGTAATGTTTAAGAGCCCTAAAGGATGCATTTTTAAGGGCTGCATGAGACCTCTACTATATCTTTTAAGTTTAGTTTTTTTGTAGTGTACAAGGTAGTGGGAGAACCTGAGCAACAAATCACAGCAGTTCTTATAAATAAATTATGTTGGAGTTGGTTGTTTCTCAAAAGTAGCTTGTAGAAGTGGTGTATTCTGGTGTTTAACTGATATGTCTACTTTGATAGAGTTTCATACATTTCATGGAAAAGTTTCTTTTATTATTTTAGTTATGAGTAGCCTTAAATTTCTCTGACACTGAAGAATCAGAAGAAATAAAATATAAATTGT
>WUAM01004895.1:0-25654 GCA_024336885.1 Actenoides hombroni
ATATAACACTGCAATTACAAAGTGCTTCCGTGTTTTTGCCATTAATGGATGGTTGTAATTACCCGATGATGTGTTTATACCACCTAAGCAACAACACACTCGCTGCGCAGCAGCTCTTGCTCCGCAGAGTTTCATGTGGTTTCAACAGCAGATCCAACATTAATAGCAAAGGTCTCTTACCCTACATAGACCATTTCTGCCACGAGCTTAAAACTCCTGCAGTTTCTGAAGTACCCTGAAAAGAATTGGGATTCGTTCTTGCTTGGCAAGGCTCTTTCCCTCAGCGGAGCAGGGCTGTGGAGAGCTCGCCGCAGCGCTCTGAGCCTCTCACACGGGTGTGTAGCTGTGAGGCACACAAGGCTAATCAACACACAGTTGCTAAGCAGCAGGGGTTTCTAACCCCAACTGCAAGTCGCCTGAGCTTCTGTAAAATCCCTCTCACCCGTCTTCCACTATTTTCCCACACTTTGCCACATTAAAGGGTTCGGTATCCAAGAAAAACTCCTTCGTGATCTTCTGCCGGTGGAGTTGCTGTGACATTTGCATCACTTGGTGAATTCACTAACTTTTCTTGGCTTCACCTGAGTTTCTGCTCTGTATAAGATTGCTGGCAAGCATTTAATTCTCGTGGCCTTTTCTCCAGTTGCATCTTTCTGTAGCTCTGCATGTTACAAAGTGGTTTGTCAGATGGTTGTCTAGTGAACAAGAGAGACTTCCAGTGGTGGTCAGCTATCGGGGCAGTCAGAAACAGGAGAGGGGTGTTGTTTACTATTTTGAAACATTAATTACAAAAAGTATATTTTATTGTAGTGACTGCCCTAAATTATAAATATCTAGGCTTCTAGGATGATGTTCTTTTTTTCCTTCCAAATGCAGTTGTAACAAGCAACAGTTATGACCAGCCAGAAAACTTGGTGACAACTTCTATATCATTTATTTAAACACATGATGCTATTAAGTCAAGCTTTAGCTACGCGTTTGAAGGCACATTTCAGGGTTTTTTTTCCAGAATCACATTTGCAGCCCAGAAAACAAATTGCATTCTGAGCTGCATTAAAATAAATGTGGCCAGTAGGTCAAGGGAAGTGATTCAGCTTCTCTACTTCACTCTTGTGAGACCCCACATGGAGTATTGTCTTCAGCAACAGAGCTCCCAACATGGAAGGTCATGGGACTGTTTCATTGGATCCAGAAGAGGGCCACAAAGATGATCAAAGGGTTGGGGTACCTCTTCCATGAAGACAGGTTGAGACAGTTGATGTTCTTTAGCATGAACAAGGTAAGTAAGTAGTTCTAGGAACATGGATGGGAAAGAGGAGGAAAAGGTAACCTTGTGCCCAGAACATTTCATTTACCAGCGTGATCTTCCTAGAATCGTAAAGAGGAGTGCCACCACACAAACACAGCGATGTGTTCTCTACACAGAACATTCCAGGCGTGGGGTAGTCTGAGAACAGAAAAGCTAAAACATTCCTGAGTGCAACGCCTGTGATGAGATACTTGAGCTGTGCCTGTTTGTATGACAGCTGAATGCTGTGTTTGATTTGAGATTTCTCCCTGATTTTTTTCCTTTTGATGCCAGGATCCCAGCAGAACTGCATTTAATTCACAACCTGATCCATAGCTCTTAAACTGTGGGATGTGCCTGCTTTACACAGCTGCAGATCCCTGCAGTGGGGATCCCTAGACTAGCGCCACATTAACTCATTAACTAATTTCATGAGCAGTACTGTGCAGCTTCTCTTTCTGGTACTGTTTGCTGAGGTGCTTTTGCAGATATGGCAGATTAACAGATTATTTCTAATTTATTCACATTTAGTTTTCTAAGGAAGCAAGTAGGAGAATTTATAGAATAATTAGGTTCTTTTTCAGATTTTTGAAATGATTTTTAAGAAGCCCCTGGACTTGATCTGCCCATATGACAGGATATATATTGAGAAAGTCTACTTCTGTATATTCTGTGGGTAACAGATCTAGACTGTCTAGTGATCTAGATTGTGTTGTATCTGATCTGCCTCTACATTGTACTTCTAGGAGATTATTTCCCTAAGGTTGCAAACTTCAGTGTATGTTTTCAAAGGGTTTTAAACTGCAATGCCTAGATTGACAAGGAAGTATCATTAAGGAGATGTTTAGATGCCAAAGGTGAAAATGAGATATGGTAATTAAAGTCAGTCATTATTGTGCTAGATACCACCAAGAATCTGTCCATGCTGCTTTCATTTAAAAAAACAGTCCTTTCTTGCTAGAAGTAGCATTGAAGGTTACAGAGTAATGAGAACTTCAAACAGGAGTAAGCCATCTAACAAGTGGGTTGATAGCATTTTCTGAGATGCTGAAAGGCTGCCTGTGGTACCTGCAGGATCCACCCTCTCGACTCACTGTCACTTGCCAGACCAGACAAGTGATCCCAGGCAGTGGGACCTTATAAAACATGGGGAGAGAGTTTGAGATATTAACCCTTGGAGTCAAAGGATTAAGGGGATGATGCAGTTCATTTTGAACATCCTACCTGGAAGAAATGCAGTAATTCACAGTGTAACCAGAGCTGAGGACAGGGCAGAATGACCTCCCTGCTCCTGTGGTTATCCAAAGCAGCTGCTGGTGCAGGTGTGTCACCATGAGGTATTCAAACCGAAACACCTCAGATGTGGTTCAATTTCACAGCAATGGAAAACTTACTATTTGGAAGTCCCATTCCACAACTTATTTGCAGTCAAATACACAAATCCAATGACTTCCTGGCTTTTTAGGCCTAGTTTTAAATGTGTAGCACATCACAAGCAATGAAATTAACGGCAGAGTTATGCCTGCAAACGTACGTGCCGCGCTGTACTTGCGCTCTCGGAAAATAACTTGCTTTTCCAGAACGTAAAGAGATTTGAGCCTGTGACTGCAACCTCCACTTTCAGGCTGCAATAGAATCCCTCCCGGATTCTGAATTATTCACCTATGAAAACATCACATAGATTTTTTGCAAAAAAAATCTTCAGGTGTTTGCAGCGGTTTGGATTTGAATTATTACCCTCGCACGCTTGGGAAAAGGTCTTTATGCATTCTTCTTGTAAAGCCTTACACTGGCCTACCACTTTCCCTGGTTAACCCCCAAGAGCACAAACTGGTGTCTGGCAAATGCAGAATTTCTTCAGATTATAAAGTTATCTCTTGGGTGCTAATACATAGGGGGGAAAAAACCCCACACCAAAAAAATCCAAACCAAAAGTAAAGAACACAAAAAACAACAGGGGAAAAAAATATTAAAAATTAAGAAATCCTCTATTATTCAAGCTGGTTATTTTAACGGGATTGTGTGAATTAATGAACCAATTAACAGAAACTTTTGTCTGAAGGCAGCAATAAGCCCTCAATAAATCACAGCTTAAAAAGACTCCTGAGTTTCTTCGAGTGGCACCACACCACTGAGAATAAAGTCAACTGGAAACCCAAGCAGTGCAAACTAAAAAGCTCTTTATCTTTACTTGTGCTCAGGAAGACTTCATCTGTCAACACAAACCATAACCCTTGGGCCACACACAGCCACCATCCCTCAGCTCCTAAAAAACACCTCTGTCCTGGAGAAACAAGCCCCAGAATTAGACTCAGCAGTCAGAGATCCCTCCCTGCTTTCACATTACAGTAGTGCTCCAAGTCAGAAGGACACCAACCCATAAAGAGGAATGAAAACATTGGCAGATCAGAGATTTTAGAACCAAAACCTTATCTGCACTGGAGAACTTGTTCAGTTCTTTTATTGCTTTGCTTTTGGCAGCCATCATTAGTTTGAGGCCACATGTGCATTGCTGTCCTGACTTTAAGTACCTTTTGTTCTTCAGGTGGAGCTGATATCGCACTTTGGATCGGAACATTTTTGTCCTTTAAGTCTTATAAGGTAATCTCTCAAGTGTTGTGTTCATCTTTCTACCTGACTGCAGTGGGGATGAGTGTTGCAGTGGCGATTGGACAACTTCTGTTTTCATCTTATTTGCAAATACTGAATTGAAGCAGCTGCCTAACTTCTCTGATTCCCATCTGTTTAAAGAAGCTTTGTCTTTTGCTCTGATTCTGAGGACAGACACCCTTGTCCCCCACACCACCACCCTACGGCACAGCCTCCCCACCCATCTATGGGTTCAAGGGCACAGAGTGGTCCCATGGTACCCAATACTCATCACTGCTGGGGAGTCTCACCATGCTGCATCCCTGGGGACAGCCAGGGCATCCTGTGAAGGCCCTGGAGACCTGCATGGGGCAGCACCCACAGGGTACCCCATCCAGCACAGTGCATCTCCCATCACCAGATACTGGTGGGAGCTGGGATACTCCTAATCTTTGCAGCTCTAGATTATATTCAAATAATAATGTACAACTTCTCCCTCTTTAATTTTAGCATAATTTCATTTCAATGACTAACTAGATAGGACATACTTATTTCATTTCTTCAGCATCAGTTTTATTTTACTATTACTTGTCAAATCCTACTTCAAACTATGTCTCTCCCCTTTTGTCCAAACACTAAGTGGGATTTAGAAATGTGCCCTGTCATTAATGTTCAAGCTTTTTTTGTGTACATGTAAGACAAAAACCAGAATGAGGCAAGTTACAAATGATGTAAATGCCACTAACAAACACCGGTTTACTGCCAGTATAGTGTTACGGGGGAGGAGGCACAGGACAACCAGAGGACAGGAAGGGATGGGGCACAGACATGACAGAGGTGTGTATGTAAAGGGGTGTGCTGCTAAGAGACCCCTTCATGCTACAGCAAGTCCTTCACTTGACACCAGTAAAGTCAGCCATTGCCACTTTCCCATTCCCTGCTTGGCTTTATGCTGAGTGGTCCTCCTGAATTTCTATTGGGAGCACATTTTAAATAACAGCAGATAGTGGGAAGCAAATGCCAACTGTGTTTCTCCTGCAGGAGCAAAGGTTTGCTGAAATGAGGTGGTGCTGGTCAAATGAATGTAAGAAAAAAAATTATTTTGCTTGCAAATTGCTGCAGCCAAGGCTTTCTCCACTCTGTGATTGTAATCTCCTTTTTTTTCCTCTTTGTCCATGTGGTTATACTCTTCTGAGCGCTTGTCTCAGACCAATCTTAACATGGAAACCTCAAATAATCAGCATCTACACCTCAGTGAGTTCATTGGAACATTATCCTTTTTTCATTCAAGAGTATTGCCTGAGTTTGAGTTCATAAATTTGAGTATTGCCTGAGTTTGAGTTCATACATTCGCTTTCCCATGAACCAATTTTCCCTCATTAACTATATTTATTAAAAAAAAACAAACAAAAAACCCAATCATTATTATTGCTGTATGAAACCTGCAAGCAGTTACTTAACCTGCAGTACTTATATCAGGCATGTTCATGTTCCTGTTGTTTTCTTTACATTTTGCACTGACTCTTATTTTCACATATTCAACAAGATTTTAGGAGAACAGTCAGATAGATCAGCCTTGTGGGGGATGTTTTTTAAAGGAGAGGATGTGCTCTTAGAGCTGAGGCACCTTTTTTTTTTCCTAAATGTTTAAATTCTAGAGGATTCTGTTCAATTGCAAGGCAAGAATATCAGTGTGCAGCACTGGCCTTCTCTAATATGCCTTTTATTAGGGTAGTGAGGCATCTCTGGAGATCCTTCCAACCCGTAACATTCTGTGATGTAGTAAGAATTTGTGCACAAAGTGAAATATAACATCCAGTAAAGCCTAGGGAACTAAATCTCCCTGGATTAGAGGCAAGAACTGCAGAAATAATTTGAGTTAGTGATTCCCTGTGCAATTTCATAGCAGATCAATAGATGCTATTTGGACAATTATTACACTACTAAACTCTCCAAACAATCTCTGAGGAGTGCTGTTAAACGAGGGTTCTAACTAATATTTTAACTGCCCGATCTGAAGAAACCAAACTGCCTGTTTCTCTTCCCTTGGAAATATCTCACTCCTCTGTGTGAAGGTTCATTTCCGTTCGTCACCCTCAAATCTCAGCAGAGCATTTTCTGGTCTTTTTTTTTTTTTTTTTTAATTTTGTTTTATTTTTAGAAAGATCTGTGAGATCACAAAAGCATAGAACCTGGAGCATTCTTATGTACCATATTTTGCCAGAGGAGATAGCAAAAGCAAGCTCCGAAGGAATGTTTTGTGGCTTCCCCATCCTGCAGCCAAGGTAGAGCCAGAGGAAGCTAAAAGTAGCTACTCCAATCAATGTGTTAGGTAGGACTGCCTGGTAACAGTGTATGTGTTCTGGCCACCTTCCTCCTTCCCATCATGTGTCCTCTGCAGTGGCAAAGTAGAACAAACAGTAACTGCAGTATTTTTACAGCACCATAAGTTCTGTCTGAAGAGCTGCACATGAAGGCTGGCAGTGGGTATTGCAGTTCAAGAACACTTTCAGTCCTGAGAGTGCAGTGTCTGCTGGAGAGTGGGTTTGCTCTTTTGAGTGGTGATGCCTCCTAGAAAGGAGCCTGAAGGCAAAGGCTGCTTTTGTAACAGAGGTGCAGTGTGAAAAGGGACAGTGACTTTCCCTGGCTGTGCTATGACTGAGAGCTCTGAAAAGTATTTGTGTGAGCAAAGTTAGGATCAGAACACTCACACAAGTATCAATCTATCTTTTTAGTAATCTGGCTGATTTTTTTCAGGCTGGAAAAAACCTTGTTGTCCTATTGATTCCTCCCCCCAACCCCCACTTTTGTGACATACAAAACTTGATTGGAAAAAAAAGAAAGAAAGGAAAGCTTTGATTGTGCTAGGAGCTTCAAAAAACCCACAGTTTCCCTCAGGTAAGGCAGTACAGAAAATCTTACAGCTCTAAAATGTTGAGAGGGTGAGATAATTTATTTTATGGATTTGATGTGCAGCATTTACAAAGCCTCTTTTCACTTGACACGGCTTGAAAGGTTCATTCAACAAGACTTTCTTCTTTCCAGATGTATTTTGAAACCCAAGGAAAGCTTGAATAAGTTGTTTCAGCAGGTTGATGGGCAATGCTTTGGCCTTGGGATACCCTATTGTGTCTATTGATATAGGAAATGGAAAAAAGGGGATTTTAAGTTTGTCCTTTTTCTGATAAGGGGTGGGTTTTGTTGGTGTGTGTTTGTGGTTGTTTTGTTTTGAATCCTCGGCTGAGGAGCTGAGGGTGTGGGAGTGTAACCCTACCAGCCTGAACTTCAAGCCTCAGTAAAGACCTGGAAAGATTCAGGTACCTCCTCTCTGCCTCTCTCCTGCAGGAGGTGGGGGATGGGCAAAAGAAGAATCTGCCTCTTCACTCCCGTACAGAAAAGCACATTAATGCAGGTAGCTTAAAATCCACTCCTATGGGAAACACCCAAACGTGCACGAAAAAGGACTATTCACAGACTTAAGTTTGAAAGTACATATGTGGTGTGATTTACACTGTTACAGCCTTAATACAAATGGAAGAAAAGTGAAACAAGGGGACATCTTGCTCCATGCACATATACTATTAAAAATCTATTACCACTCTTCCAACTTAGCATACTAAGGGCTTCCTGTTGTGTTTTATTTACCAGTATGAGTACCATCATATTTTTATCCTGAACATGAAGGATAGAAAAAGAGTCAGTTAAAGTCTTCAAAAATTCAAAGTAGATCCAGATTACCTTTTTAATGTCCTTTGTCATATCCAGGCTTGATAACATTCCATAAACACATTCTCTGACATCCTTCTTATGACTCCAGCTTTATATATGTGGCAACATAGTCTGCAGTCTGCTATTTCTTCCTTTGTCAATTCTTCAAGAGATTCAGTGAAGGCCAGGCCTGGAGTGATCTTTATGGAGGTGTTTAAGTTAGTCTCTGAACTAGGGGCAGGAACACATAGTGCTACTATCACCCAAAGCACTTTTGAAAGGAGCTTCTCCCAGGTCCCCTCCCCGCCTTTCAGGAGACCATCCCTGTCCCCACAGCTCCTCGGAGCAGGGCGAGGGATGGAGCATCCATCCCCCTGCGCCCCGAATCCGGGTGAGCAGCACAGCGAGGTGTGGGGGAGGGCACATTCCTTGGAGTCCCTGTGAAGCCCCGCCACACAAAAGCACCACACCAAAAGTGTGCAGAGGGGCCGAGGGCCCGCACGGTAGCCCGTGACAACAGGAGGACTCCAGGCGCAGACAGAGAGCTAATGAGTGAGGAAGGGAAGGGGGAGATGCTACTCACACCTCTTCCAGGGAGGGGTATCAGTGGTGGTGTGTCCTGCAGGGTAGATTTAACCTGTGAGGCTGATCTGGGTGTAGCAAATGCTAGAAATGCCTGAAATTCTCTGCATTTGATGGCCCAGTGCCCAGTTTGGGGGGCAGGGGGTGGAAATGTTCTGTTCCAAAGAGGCCAAGTGAAGTGATTCTTTCAGTGAGCAGAGAACCTGTAGCCACTTCAGAGAGTTTAGGCTTCTAAAAGAAATTATTATTTAATGTAACTCTCACCTATTATCCTGATGTTTGTATCTCTAGTCATTATAAAATCCTTACTCTTTAATTTTTCTGAACAGTTTATATCTAACTTTTTTTTTCAACTTATTTCCCACCAGAGAGATAAGCATACCCTTTTATCCTTTTAAGACCATAGTAGTTGTAATTCCACAAATATTTCCTCTAGGTTTTCTCTTTGATAATTATCTGCTATCACTGTTATAAAAAGCTGTAAACTTCAGCTCCTGGTTTAGTGATCCTTCAAAACTCTAAAGACTAAAAAACTAAAGACTAAAAATGCAAAGTTTTGACAGTACCTGCATGTGAGTAAGACAGCCAAGAAATTTACTTCTTGGCTTAACATAATTATTATGGTTTTTTTCCTTCAGAATTTCAAGGCAACTTTATGGCACTTTTATAGCTGAAGAATCATTATTTTTTTCAAGAAAAACATGCTTATCTGCAGCTTGTATCCTTCAGCACAACGAACACCTCCCAGTGCCTTTTACATAGATGGTACTGTTATATCATGTGCCTGACCTACTTTGCTTTAATAAGCTCATCTGTGTGCAGTGGAAGATAAGCAAAACCACTCTTCTGACACTGAAAATCCATCCTGTCTATCGATACGTGTGTGCTGCTGTCTGTAGGGAGTCTTCCACCAGGGTATTGCCACCTGTCTGAGGGGAGCCCTCACTGCTCTCTCCAGCTCCCTGACAGGCTGGGCTGAGTGCTGTATACAAGGTAGGGGTACTGGGTGTTCTGGGAGTAAGGAGGTGTACAGATCCTTAGCTATCCCTGAAGACAAAGCAGTTGCTCTTACCCAAATGACAGATGAACTTGCAGAAATGCAAGTGGACAACAGGTGGAGCAAGTGCATTGTGGTATGTGCAGGAGAGCAAGAGCAGTGTTTGCTCCTGTGGCTATGGAGGGCTAGCAAGGGATCTTCAACCTCTCCTGAAAGGCAGCATGTTTGATTTCTGCTCAGTAATAATAATAAGCTTTCCTGCTTCTTATGTCTGCCATACACTCACTGGGCTGTATGACAAAGAGTATGACTTTGTATGCTTTATATTGGCATTACTTTTAATACTAGTTTTGCTGTCTTATTAAATCAGTTTTCATTTCAACACATGACTCTCCTTTTCCCAGTGCCTCTTCTCTGCTGGGCAGGGGTCATTGGATGACAGAGCAAGTGCTATAGATTAAAATAATGGAATGGTTTGGGTTGGAAGGCTGTGTCCTGGACTGCAGAGAGCCTTTTCCTACATGGCTGTCACATTGTGCTTTTGAAGATCTCAGAGTCTCTTTTGCTCCCAGGTAAGTGGTGTTTTGGGAGGTGGAGGCACTCACTAGATGTCTGTTGTCTGCAGTGATAGAGAAACCTGTGGTTTCCAGGTTTCTTGATCTTGGTGCTATTTATTTTCTGGTAAACAAATATTTGATTGTTGATGTGTGGGTGTTCAGCTGTCACCATAGTGTCTGAGAATATTACTGATTACATTTCATGTGCAGATTTATCCTCTCCCCTCCTCCAAAGAAAAACCTATCAATAATGTGTTCTTGTATTATTTTCTAAAGGATTACAAGAGATTTTCTGCCATACTGAAGATTTCCTTTAAAGCCACTCTCTGTAGTAGTTCAAAGTAATTTTAAATCATGTCTGATGGATGCTTAAATGATAATGCAAAGATTTAGAACAGACATAGCATCACTTGGTGTTTTTAAGAAGTTCAAAAGAAGGGAAACGGACATTCAAAAGAGCAAGTCATTGTGTTCAGAGCAGTGAATCTGTTCTTTCTTGACAGGGAGATCTGAAAATCCCACTAGCTCCATCCTTCAGCTTACGGAGGTGTCTCTGAAGTTTGAGTAGCTCAGAGGAGGAGGGAGGTTTTCCCTCATGAGTTTTCTCTTTCACCTAATCTGCTTTCCTCCAGCTGATCACAAAGGCAGTTCTTGTCTTTCCTTAAAATTTGCATCCCTGCATCCCAGGGTCTCATTTTCTTTCTACCCTCTACTCGCACCCAGCCCTTGGCTGGTGTCCAGAAAGGAGGTGGGTGAGGGGCCATGTGTCCCGAGGAACAGTGGAGCTGAGCAGCCAGCACCCTCTGATGGGGATGGGAGGGAGTCACCTTTATCTTCAGTGTTTCTGTAGCAAGACAGGGCTCAACGGTAGCTGGGAGAGCACCTTCCTTCACCATTTAAAACCAGCTTTCCTTCACTCCAGGCTCTGCCTTCCCCTGGTCTGGGTTTGGGGGGCTCGGGGGGGGTCCCTGCCCCGTGTCTCTGGGGGTCAGGGGGGGTGCATTGTGAGGAAGGGTCCCCAGGGGTGTCCCCCAGAGCCAGGCCTGTCCTGTCCCCACAGCCCTGGGTGTCCCCTCTGACCTGGTGTCCCCAGTGTGTGCCCCGCCGACCCCCCCCGGGGCCCCGCCGGGTCCCCGCGCTGTCCCGCCCTGGTGTGGCCGCCGGGCTCCGTGGCGTCGCCGGACGAGCCCCCCGTGGGGCCGCTCAGATGTTAATCAAGTTGTGCTATAACAATTAAACAGAACAAAGCCTTATTGATCTTATGCTTTCCTGAGTGATGACTCACAACGGAATTATATGAGAAACAAATAATCACAGTGCTTACTTGTAATGATCATTTTCTGGTTTTATGGCCTGAAATCTGATGACATCAGTGGGAGCATGTCCTCTAGCATCAGGAGATTTTGGGTAAAACCCAATATCAACGACAGCTTTGAAGTGGAACAAGCTTTCAGTGCTGCGCTCTCCGGTCGTGACGGGGGCGCCCCGTGGCCCCCAGGAGCCCCCAACGGCCCCCCGTAGCCCCCAGTATAGTCCCAGTAGCCCCCAGGATGGCCCCCGTGGCTCCCCAGGGCGCTCAGAACCCCCAGTACCTCCCAGTTCCTCTTTGGCGTGTGGAGGAGATGCAGCGTGTGCTCGTACGTGGAGAGCACGGTGGCCCCCAGTAGCTCACAGTAGCTCCCAGTAGGTCCCAGTAACCCTTCCTGTTCAAGTTCTACTGCCGTTTCCAAGCCCCACTCTCTGCATGTGAAGGGCTGCAGAGATAAGGTACTGTGGATTGCACCAAAAATGATTCCCCAAGCCTAGAGGATACCTGCTGGCGAGTAAAACTGGAACTATTATTACACATGACAACTCAACCCCGAAGAAAATATCCATTATGGCTAAGAGTATCATTCCAAGGGAGAGCTCTGCTGATACAAGGCTCCCTGACTCCTGACTCAAAGGA
This sequence comes from Actenoides hombroni, assembly GCA_024336885.1. NCBI lineage: Eukaryota > Metazoa > Chordata > Aves > Coraciiformes > Alcedinidae > Actenoides > Actenoides hombroni. The sequence continues at coordinate 11,670 of WUAM01004895.1, forward strand.
TGGTCCAATTTTCCTAGGAGTCTGTCAGCTCCCTCTCAGGTTCAAGGAACATGGTGTTACTGCCAACAGTCTTAGGCCGACTGGTCAACCCAGCCTTTTGTGAAGGTGTGTGAGACTTCCACTGAAAGAGTCTGGCTGTAATTGTGTGATTGTGCTGCTTTCCAAACAATTCAGGCTGAAATTTTGAAGATGAGACCTTTTGCTTCAGGCAGAATATATATTTATTTAATTTTCACAGGTGATTTCTGCAAAATATGATCAATCTCCATAGGGCTTTGTCAGGGCAGGTTGCTTAAAAATAAATTACAGAGAGTAAATAGACAAAAGTAAGGATGTTCTTTTAGAAAAATATGTTTGCTAAATATGTTGTTAATGCAAGCATTGCTTACATAGCCCCAGGTTTATTTGCAAAACTTGTAGTGGAGCCTGCTTAAAAACTGTGGAGTTTTGGTCTCCTGACAGCACTCTTACTGTCATTATTACACATGCTTCTGTAGGTCCTCTACACGTTGAATGTAGTCTGAAGGATGAAGCGCTTGAGAAAAGAAGCATGTACTATTGCTGCCCCTGCGCCTGTCTATCAATCATAATTCATATCAACACAGTGCAGAATTCAAAGCCTTCTTTCAGGGATGACTCCAAGACTCTTCAGCTTTGTGAGATTTGGAAAATTTGAATGTCTCAGTCTTCCCTTCCAAATGAGTCAGAATAAAATGACCTTTATGAACTTAGTTTTATTTTGGGTTTTTTTGTTTTGTTTTGTTTTTTTTTTGCCTTCCTCCAAGGGAAGCAGCAGCACTTCAACAAATCCATCCAAATGATCTCTGTGTCTCTCCAACATCTGAAGCAGCTACACGTGGGGAAACCTGGGAGTGATGAAAAGACCCCAGAATTTCTAAAGTGAGATGATTTCAACTTGATTGTGACCTGCTTGGAAATCCTGCAGCTGTGTCTTTGCTTTTCAAGCAAGTTCTGAGTGGCAGGAACCTTGGGTGTGGATGCTGAAAAGCTGAGAGGTGAAAGGATTTCACTTTCTAAATTAAAACTAGTGTCTTATATTCGGTCTGGGAGCTAATACTGTAGATGAGAAGGCAACAGGACCTGGTGCTGTTACAATGTCAAGTAAGCAATATCCTTTATCAGTCTGCTCTCCTGGGGTTATGTTCTAATCAAAGGTACACTGCAGAAGCCTTATCTGCAAGTGGCAAACGTTCCTGGTCCATGTCAGAAAGAAACAGTTAAGCACTTTGCCAGTCACAAATCAGACTCAAAGAAGAAACTTAACGAATCCCCCCAGCTCTAGTTTGGATCCATCCCCTCCAGTCCTGGCACTGCCCCACAGCCTAAAAAGTCCCTCCCCAGCTTTCCTGGAGCCCCTGCAGATCCTGGAAGCCACAAGAGGGTCTCCCTGGAGCTTTCTCCAGACTGAACAACCCCATCACTCTCAGTCTTTCCCCATCATGGGCAATATCCCTTTTCAGGCCTTTAAAAGATCAGATAAAAAGAATCATGTCCCAAAGCAAGTTTTCCCTAAGGGAAAAAGAAATTTAGTAAAAATTTGTAAAATGCTGTGTCAGTCTAACTAAGTTAAAGCAGAACTTTCTGGAGAACAAAAATCTTGGGCAGATAAATTAAGATTTTTATCAAACTTCCCAAGAAGAGAGTCAAGAATGGGTGAATTAAAAGTAACTCTTGAAGATGTGCAGTTTTTGTACTTTTGAGTTATTGTGATTTAAATCAGATTTCAGTGCTTGCCTGACTGGTTTTTTTTAAATTTCCGTTTGGGTTCTGGTTTCCTCTGCTTATATTCATGGGTAAATTGAGAAACACGACACACTAACTTATTAGTCACACAAATTTAAGTCACTTCACAGTAAACAAAGGAACAAGAGGGATATTTTAATTAAAAAAAAATATTAAAATAATAAACCAGGGTCAGCTGTTGTTATCAGGATCGGGGTAGAAAATCTGGAGTGAATCCACTGTGATGAAAGCATTAATTTGGGAAATATGGAGTACATGCGAGTGCAGAATGTAAGTTTTCATTTATGATAATAAGTTCCCTTTGATTGTTTAGCTTTCTTCTGAAAGATAGATTTTGTCCACAGTCAATCATTACTTACCATTTTATAATGTCCAATAAATTAGGTTTGGGGTCTGATTTGTTTTCTGAAAATTATCTCATATTTAAAAATGCCCTGAGGTCTTGTGTAAACTTACTTTTCTTAATCAGGTTTAGTAGTTTTTCTGCAATGAGGTATGTTTGCAAATGCTAAGAGACCGTATATTTTGCTCTATTCCTTTCAGAACTTTGTATTTCAGTTTATTGTACATTCTTCAGTTAGTGGCATTCTGGTGAGTGTGATGAAAATCTTGCCTCCTAAAAGAACGCGAGGGTGAAGAGTAACTGCAACTTCTTTTTTTTTCCAAAGTTTTTCAATTCTGAATGCTCACAGGACTGAACAGTTGGGTACAATCCCAGTGTGAACACACAAGATAATACTAGTTAATACTATCAAAATGTGACATTTTGTTGGTTCTGGTTTTATTTATAGAGAATGTTGTCTATATTTTGGTCCTTATGTTTCTGATTTATTTTTTCTCTTCTTCTGTATTTTTTTAATTGCTATTAAATTATATTAAATGACCTCCTTTGCCCTAGGCACCATATACATTAATTAAAATAAAGAAAGATTAGAAGTAATTCAACAATTTTAAAAAATTATTATTAGACCAAGTATCTGGGTCCAGTAGGTCATCTTAAAATATTCCTCAAAAATATCATTCACAGCAACTGAGAAATTTAGCTTCTGCATTCCTTAGGCATTTTCATTTGCTGTCTTCTGTGTTATCCATAATCCTTGTCTGTGTGGTTCTTGATGTTGTTGTTTGGTTTTTTTGGTGGGGTTTGTTTTGGGTTCTTTTTCTTCTGTTGTGCTTATACAGCTAATTGCTAAGTTGTACTGCCCACTCTAGGTTTTGGCCTTTTTTTGGTCATGTACTTTTGGTATCTTAACCAGTGATACTATTGCATTTCCGAAAGGCCAAGGGGCAATGGGGGAAAAAGCTGACACAAGATTGGATGCAAACACTTTGGTTCTGGGGAATGATGCAGGCAGCTGTCTTCTGTAACTGGGGAATGTAAAGGAAAGCTTCAGTAAGTTCTAGTGACTCTGGTGCAAGCCTCAGTTAGTTATTTCTGTTCTTTCCTTCTAATAAATCTCCTCCCCAATTAAGAGGTTTCTTTTCTCAGCCTAATAACACCAGCCTTTGCCTCCTCCCTTGAATGATAAAAAAAAATTGTTCAGGTAGTGCATAACTTTTCCTCTTATCCTCAGGTGTCATCAGCTAAAGCAGGTTACCTACCTGCTTTACCCTACCTGTATCACAGGAACCATCAGAGAGAAACTAAGGCAAGCAGTGTCAACAGCAACTATATGCAGATTCTTACTAAGCCTTTTCTTAGAAGGAAAGGGTCTTAAGAAGAAACCAGAAAAATCTGTCAGGTGTGAACAGCAATCTTCAAACATCCCTTTCTATAAACATTAGTATAAGATGCATAGCAAATAGTTAAAACATCCAGAAAAGTACAGGGGAATTAATTAAAAAAAAAATAAAATTGAGATTTTAAATTTTCCTCTAACTCTAACCTCAAGTGTACATGATGTTAGTATGTCTCTGTGCAAGAGGACACAGCTCAATTAAGTTGCCAGTACAGAGGTGCTTATATGAAAAAAAAATAAAAATTCTTTATTGCTATTTTTTTTTTTTTGGTCATAGTCTCTTGCTTCTGACTGGCTATATAGTCATTACTGGATTTACTCCAACCAGACTAATGCAGAAAAATCCAGGCATGTGCCTGTCAGATTCTTACCCTCTCAGTTTGCCAGCAATGCCTATCAATGTCATTTTCAGACAAATGCTGATTCCATGATACCATGGTACCCTCTCTATAAATTAGTCTCTATAAAAGACTCATTTACTATCAAATAATTAGCATTTTGTGAGGTAATAAAGCCGAATAAAAAAGGGCCTACAACATAAACCTTGAAAAAATGCAACTGTTTATTTAACTTTGACGCTGCAGAGGGGCAGGCCCCCCAAGGGAAGTCCTTGTGGGGGCCTTGCAGGGCTTGGATGGTCCTGTCAGAAAGATGTGGAGGGACTTTTGAGCAGGGCCTGTTGGTACAGGACAAGGGGGGATGGGTTAAACTCCAAGAGGGAGATTCCGACTGGAGAGAAGGAGAAATTGTTGGTGCTGAGGGTGGGGCGAGCCTGTCCCAGGCTGCCCTGAGAGGGGGTGGCTGCCCCATCCCTGGCACCATTGCCGGGGTACTGAAAAACAAGGCATAAGAATGATGGGTGATGTTTCACCAGGAAGTTATGGGAAAGTAATGAAGGGTTTGGAAAGTGACTGCTTCTAATTCTCATGTGTATTATGCAGTATTGTACTTCGATTTATCCCACAAAAATTAAGAAATGTGACTGAAGGGCACTAGTCAGGTGATTAGTCCCTCCCAACTATCAGTGGAGACTGACAAGCATTTCCAGAGGGCTCTCAGCCCATTTGGGAAGTGCATTGTCCTGTGATCCGTTTGGAGAACGTTAATGAGATGGGCTGAACTTCATCAGCAGGAAAATGAGGAAAGAGTTGATTCATGTGTTGTAGAGGGGCAGCATAACTCAACCTTCCTGTTACAGAAACCTTTTCTTTAAGAGAAAAAAGTAAACTTTGGCGCTGAAGAGAATGAACTGAAACTGAAAGGGATGAACAAGAGCATTTGATGTTTCAGTGAAAAGAAACGTATTAGTACCCAAAAACCTAGATGCTTATCCCAGTATTGAAATATCTCTTCACAGACTCCTGAGGAGAAATGGCTGAGGACTGAGCATTTTCAAAAGGGATAATCTAGAGGTGGGTTTAGCAAAGAACAGCAGTTTCCTGAGGGAAGCCTGTGCCTTGTTTTCAGGAAGGGTACTTTGGATGTGTGGTGGAGGGGTAGTAGGACAGATACATGGTGTAAGGTCTTGGATGGCTCATCAGTTTAATTCAGAACAACTGTAGCATTTTCATTTCTTCTGTTTATCCTGGCTGGGATGCAGTTCTTACCATGAAACCGTGGTGAAGAGAGAAGAGGAGCTGGCTGAGAGCGTGGGAGGTGGCTGGCAGTGGGGTGGGCTCTCACAAGCCCTGTGTGGCCCTGAAGAGGCCTGTGCTGGCACAGTAGCTGGCAGGCTTTCTCTGCTCAACTTTCTCCCAGCCCTGAACACCAGCCTGTTAGATCTCCTTGCTCTCAGATGTACCTTTTGCTTCTTTTCTCATCACCAGTCCCGGGAGAGGCTTCAGAGAATGTGAATCACTGTGCTCCTAAGTGGAGAGCAGTAGAAACAATTCTGCCTCATAGGCCAAATACAGGTTGCGAGTGTATCAATGCAGGTCCATGAGGCTTACTTACAGTATCACAAGACAGTGCAGACTGGAAAGGAGCTCAGGAGATCTCTAGTCAAACCTCCTGCTAAAGCAGGCAGCTGTGAGGCCAAGCCAGGCTGCTCAGGGCTTCATCCAGTTGTCTCCAGGGATGGAAATGTCACAACCATGCTATCCCAGAATATCTGTCTGTGCTTCCAGCTGGAGGGATGGGAACAGCGCACCTGTGCGCTACCAGTTTCTCTGCTGATTCTGTGGTAAGTTCGTGTAAGTGGATTTTACTTTTTTAATTTTTTATTAGACGGAAAAATATGGTTCTTTCCTGGCAACAACTTTACCCCTGTGCCTTCTGCCGCTGTGGTAGTTTCCGAGGCCTTTGCACCTGTGACGGCAAACTTCCCTTCTAGCCACCTCGTACGCGCCTGGGTAACCCAAATGCACAAGCAATCTGCATAAACCAATATGAAATAAAAGCCACTTGAAATAAAATTACAAAACTATAAGATGAATACCTCTGAAATCAGTGGGAAAGAGAAATCTGCATGTTGGATGACTCCAAGGCAGAGTTTTTCCACGGCTAGTTTTCCAGAGACCCTCTGTGTGAGCTGGAATTTCTAACAAATCTAAGTAAGTTGTTAATGTTCAGATACTCCTCCGTGGTCTTGCTGTGCAGCAACATAATACCACGCTTTGGAGTGGCCATCACGCCAGGTCTTTACCCCCTGAATTGTCCACCCATAGGGAAGTCTCATCCTACCCACTGAATACATCTAGCTCTTGCTGACAGAAAAAACCACCTTTTTCTGTTGTCAAAGAAAGGGAAAAGTGCCGTGCGTATCTCATGGCACAGCATTCTACTACCTCATGGAACAAAGGCTTGCAAATAAGTCATCTGCTCTGATCTTCAGGGTTCTGATCAACAAAATGGGTTTATATACTGAGCTCCCTTCCAACCCTACCAATTCTATGATTATCTAGTTCCAAACCCCCTGCCATGGGGCTTTGCTGGTCTTTGTGTGTAGTCTGCTTCATCATTTGCTTCATTGGTGAGGCACTTGGTCTTTTTCTATGCTTTGCTTCATATCCTTAATGAGTAAGAAATCAACTCTATTGCACTGATCCAAGCAAATTATTAATGGCCTTTCATTTTGAAGCAACTAGCTCCAGTATTCACCAGAGCAGGGCTGCATCGGATGGAGGCCCAGTGTCTGTGCAGGGGAATGTACTTTGTAGCACCCCCCTTTCAGCAGGGGCCAAGTGCTGTATGTGTGCTGGTGTACAAGTGGTAACACCCCTGAAAATTCCTTCTTTTCCTTCTTCTTTTCCTCTCCGTGAGTAGAGTTCCATCACCGCTGGTCTTTCGTGCAGGGGAAGGCCTGTGGAATTTGGTGGAGCTGGACTCCTGGTTGCAGGGAGGATTATATTGTTCCCTTTGGAAGCACAGAAAGGAAACTTTTTTTTTTTTTTCTGCAAGAGGAAGTAGATTTTGATGTTTTATTGGGTTTTATCTACATTTGTGAGCTTATAATAACTTGCTTTGCCTCAGTTTCTCCCTGCAGTTGCATGCCTGGCTTGGAGGAGGCTGCATGTGTGTTCCAAAGCTCTCTTGTCTGTCACACATGGAAGATGAGCAGCATTCTGTAGGGATTTATTCCAAATGCAGAGTGAATGTGAGAAATAAAGATTTCTCTATCTACGTAATATAAATCTGCAGGTGTTCAAAGAACTGTGAGAACACTGGCTGCTGTGCTGGTGTGGATATGTGTGTCACTCTCCAGGTGTGGCCTCCTCAGATGCAATAGTCCTTGCAAGGGATCTTGGAGAAGAGCTAACACTTGTGCAGCAAGTAGTGCAGCTCGAACCGAGGACGCTGGGCAGGTGAAGAAGCTGTCCCACTGATCACAAGTGCACCCAGCACTCAGTTGGAGACGGAGTGAGTCTTACCAAACATGCTAGTGGTTTGTGAGTCCACTTTTGCAATTGATTGTCTGTCAGATCTTTTAACAGTGTAGAAGCTTACATATCACTTAATAGATTTACAGATTTAGGAGGAGGATAAAAATATTCTATGTGTTGGTATTACTTTTTTTTTTTTTTACCTTTAATCTTTTGCGGGCCTAGGGAGCACTGCCACAAAGACACAAGTTGCATGTAGAAATTAATTTTTCATTTTCTTATAAATTTTTTTACTCCAATACAATAATTTTTAGTCTGATCACTAACTGACATCCTAAAAAGTCAAGGGACTTTTCTTGTAGGCCCCCAAGAAGGACCACCCGAGTAAAAATCAACTCCAGAACAGAATTGAAAAAAAAAAAAAAAGAGATAAACAAGCCAGACCATGCACACCAATATGTAATCACACAAAGAAAAACCAAAGTATTGCTAGTAAAACGGACTGAAACCTGTCTCAGGTAGTCCACCAAAGGAAGCAGCAAAAATCAGTATCCTAGCTGAGGGCACTGCAGCAAGGTGTCACACATACAAACCATTCTCATGATTGCATCAAAGCTTCAAAAGTAGGGCCCATCCTAACCAAGGCAATTCAGCACAGGGTTTGTGTCTGGGGCAGCTCACCTGAAAAGCACTTTCTTTAGTCTCAGAAGCATGGTAGTAGGAAAAGAACACTTCAGTATGCCTTAAGATTTACAGGGACTTTTTAGACCAAAGAGCTGTATGAATCATCTCTGCATTCCCTGCAGGAAATTACATTTCGATTTAAAAATAGGATGTGGAGATTACCCCACTCTGGGATCCCTGTCTTGGAGGTAGAACAAAGGTAGGGGGCTGGGTGGCTTTAGGGGCTATGGAGAGGGGAAAGGAATTCAGAGCTTGGAGGAGATGTGGGGATTAAAAGGTGGGGAGACAGTGATCTCTCTGCCTCCTCCTTTTCCTCATCTCCTGATGATTTAACATCAAGGTATGAAATTGCACCTCCAGCTGTTCCTTTTTCCCCACCTTCAGACATTACTTCATGATTAATGATGACAATTTTAATTTTTTCAGCTTACATACTGAGCATGTATATCTCAATATTTGCAGCATGATAAAACAAAATTTATGCCCAAGTTCAAGCTGTGCCATCACATCAATTTGCAAAATTTCATTGCTTGACGCAGCAAATTGAGCAATTCCTCTGGAGCTATTAAGTTCTACAATAAAAAACATTACTTTGACTTAAGAAGTAGCATGCTGAAACGTACAATAGCTGAGCTTAATACCTGCTGAAGAAAAATTTACTGCAAAAAGACAAAACTCTATTTCTGTATTTCTTCCAACTGGAAAAGGTTTCTCAAGCGTTTTAGCTTGCTTTCAGACTGCGTCATCTAAAAGCGGCAAAGTCTAACCATAGCATTATTATTTCTTCCCAGCAGAAATAATTATTGCAAGCCAACCTGTCCTTGATCATCTTTTTAAAGGTATGTCAGCAACCATAATGGAGTGGAATTGCAATTACTCTGGCTCCTGCACTGTTATACATTGTAAACCAGGCCTGAGCAGGCTGCCTGGTCTGAAACTGTATTTAGGAACAGGGGATTGGGTTTGGCTGTTCAACACGAAAACTTCTGAGTGTTTCAAAAGGTGCTAAAGAGTTTGTCCTGGCACAAATGGAAGGTAACTGGTCAGTGTTACCAAAGCACAGTAAGAGAAGGAATATCTGATTGAGAGGCTGCCCCAAAGACTGACATCCAACTGAGGCCAAGACAACAGTGATTAGTCCCTGCTGCACACCTCTTTTCCTCAGGAATCGGTCAATCAAAAGCACATAAGAGCTGAAAATCAACATCCCACCTTTATGATGAGTAACAGCAGCAGCTGGAGAGAAATGTGTAGATATAACTGAGATCTAATGTGCAAATTCTAGAGAGAGATGCAAACATGAAATTTTGGTTGAGAGCTTGGCCCCACTTCTTTGGCAGAGAAAGTATAACATTTTCTGCCACTGAATATAAAAAAAATGTTACAATGCTTCCTTCCAGAACTTGCTTTAGCATAGAATCTCTTCTTTCTGGATAATTTCTTAGGTTTCCATATTAAACCATCAATAAACTGCTTTAATGACTGTAGCTCATCTGCAGAGGGAGATGTTGACAGCCCCACTGAAGACATGCACCATTCTTCTGGCACATAGTGCCTAGTAGATCCTCTCCAAAGCCAGCATATGTCCCTGGGGTCTGCTCATGCTGTTAGCATGGGAGGAAATGTATGGAATATTGCATGAATCTAGGCAAAGCAGCTGAATTCAAGATGACCCCTAAATCCTCAGAGGTTTAGATCCCTAAACTCAGGGAGAGGCCATGATTCCACTGCTGACACACATCAAAACCCCCTTTTCATCAAGGATAGCTCAAGAGAAGCTGTTGGGGAGGATCCATGAGATGGCTGGAGAGGGTATACAAGAATTGGTCACTGAAAACCTAATCCAATGAGAGCCAGAGCTCATCACAGCAGAAGGAAGAGTCAAAACAACAAATAGATGTTTCTTCACAGAGGTGGGTGGGTGGGGGTTGGGTGGTGTGGGGGGCGGGGCTGTGGTGGTGTGGGGAGGTGGGGGGGTTCGGGTGGGGGGGGCTCGAGATGTTGGGGTGGGGTGGTTGTCCTGGTGTTCGGGAAGAGTTCTGGTGATGGGGGTGTGTGACCAGGTGTGGGGGGGTCCAGATGTTGGGGGGGGGGGTAGGGGTTGGGGGGGGGGGGGTCGTGGGGGTGGGGGGGGGCGTGGGGGGCGGGGGGTGCGGTGGGGGGGGGAAACAACCTGAGTTAAATACATTAGTGCAGTGGCTTGAAACAAATGTGACCTAGCGAGGCTGTGTCAAGGATCTTTTTGAAAACATAAAACTGTTCTTGTGAATGGTACACACACAGCGTGAGAACCTTGCTACCAAAAAAAAAGCAGTCTGGAAGTGCCCTCTTTAGCATTTTACAGTAGGCTTTTTTCTTAAATACTAACTGGAGAAGATCTTGTCCTAACAAAGGCCATGCCTGGGTGTGGACACAGTCTGTTCTGCACCACAATAAATTGGAGGGAACAATGCTATTCATATCATTTTTACATTATGCATATATCTAGGGCATTACCATAGTAGAAGGATGTGAATTTCTCACAGTTACTCTTTTCTTCCACCACTTAAAATCTGTCGTATACATGTGTTTATGGGTAGATGATATATTAAGCATATGACATGCCTGTTGTACATGTTTTATATGTCTGTCCACAAACTTGCGGAGATAAAGTAAAACCATAAAATAAAACATTCGTGTTGTACTTCCAGCAGGTGTCTGGCAACTTGAAGTCCCCCATGAGAACAAGGGTTAGTGAATGTGAGGCATCTCCAAGCCATTGAAAGAATGTCTCATCAGTTGGGGGGTCTGTAGCAGACTCCCACCAGGACATCAGCTTCATTTGCCTTCCTCTATATCCTTATCCATAGGCATTCCACCTATGTGTGTCCAATATTAGGTTCAAGACAGTCAAGGCACTCCCCGACATATAATGCATTTCATTTTGGCAAGTTGTGACTCATGGCAGCAATTGGATGTAACAGCCAGGTGAAAATTCCAGGTGCCCTTCCACACAGAGGATCTGAGCCTGCCTGCCTGCACAGATGCCACAAGAGCATGGCACAGCAGAGTTTCAGCCTCATCAGCATCACAGGCGTGCGAACACGTGGCTGAACTAGAGGTGACAGCAGTGACAAGGGCTGCCCAAAGCAGGCAGGAGCAGCCACTCTCCTGGGCTTTCCAGAGGAGGTAGAGTGGATGTGGCAAAGGTGGCACAAAGAGGAAAAGACAAAGAGACAGAGACAAAAGTATACATGTTCATGTGTAAGTAAGTTCTTCCATCAGATGAAGAATCACTGAATTCATGTATTATGTTTCACTTTATTATTCTTAATTCACACTTAAGAGACGCCTCTCTCATCCTTGGTATCTTGTTCATGTCTTAAAGCACCAGAATTTGTTGCATTCAAAAAGCTCAGGATTCATAACCATACTATATAACTATAATAAAATATTTTTGAACCTCTGTCACACCAGAGAGTTCATTGGAATAGCATTGCCCACAATAATAAAAGAAATTTGTACCCAAGACTACGTTAAAAAACTGCATATAACAGAAATGTTTAGGGTCTGATTTTGAAAAGAATGACAAATGGAAATTTCAGATGCTTACCCCCTGCTAATGTCAAGTCTCTTCATGGAGTCATCTAGAAAAATCTTGCAGAAATTCATTTATCTGCATTCTAGAAGGAAACAGTTTTTAGAAATGTAGGCGCGTTGGTGCACGGTTGTGGGTTTTGGTGGGTGCGTTTGTGGGTTTGTGCGTGCGTTTGTGCGCGCTTGTGGGTGTTTGGGGGCGTTTGTGGGTGTGCGTGCATGCGTTTGTGCGCGCTTGTGGGTGTTTGTGGGTGCGTTTGTGCGCGCTTGTGGGTGTTTGTGGGCGGTTGTGGGTGTGTGTGTGCGCGTTTGTGCACGCTTGTGGGGGTTGGTGGGTGCGGTTGTGGGTGGGTGCGTGGGTTTCTGTGGTTCCTTCAATTGATCATAACAGGACAATGAAAGTTTAGTGCTTTCAACACAAGGTTCAGCCTTTGTATTTCTTCTTGCAAACTTTGAGATAATCTGCTTCTTGCTTCGATTTAAATCACAGTTTTGCTGTGCATTGTTAACACAGTGAAGCAGCAGCTGGTTCAATTCCTTCACAGGTACAACAGCACTTTGTAAACAAGAGCCTGGTTTGCTCCGTCAAGTTCAATTAACTGCTGAGTTAAACCTCATCTCAACTGGTTTGGGGAGGGGGGGGGGGTGGTGTCCGGGCACAGAGGGTCTTGCTGGGGTGGGCTGAGGAAATAGGCTGGTGGTTATCAGCCGTGCCCCCGTCAATGGTTGAATGCCTGGGAAGTCTTTTTTTCCCCAGGAAGACGAGGGTGCGTGTGACAGAGCTGCAGGGTTCTCGGGGAGAGTGGGGCAGAGCCCCAGCCTTCTCTTGCCTTCACTTTCTTGGTGGTGCACCCCTGGGAGCCATCGCAGGAGCCGGCACATTCACAACAACTTGTGAACAGGAAATATCTCTGCTTGAGCTTGTCGGGCATGGCAGCTACTAAATAAAGGCAGACTCTTGTGCTCTGCAGGTATCCATCTTTATGTGACTGTCTCACAGTTCAAGGAACTTGTAGCCAATCTGTTTAAATATCAATATAAATGTCAAAGCACAGCACACTCTAATCAAGGGATCAGACTGAGTAATGCAGAATAACTTTGGGTTTATCTAGAAAAATACTGTTTTAACCACTTATGCAGAATTGGGAATGCAGTTCTGCAAAGATACAACTGTAAATTCTTCTCCCCGCCTTTGTGTGACCCTGTGTTTTAAGGGAAGACAAACTTGAGTCTGATTAATTCCAGTGTCTCTAGGAAAGTCTGTGGCTAACGTGCTGTTGGTTTTGTTCTGCCAACAAAATAAATGAGAAGAAATAATCTGTCCATTTTCATGTGTTGGTGATGGTAAACTGTGTGCTTCATGGGGAGCACTGTCTGCATATAGAACTACATAGGATCACATGTTCACACGATGACAAATGCTGTTTTTTGGGTGACAAATTGGATGAAATTTTTATTTACTGTTTAGCACAGAAAGCAAGATGGTATGGTTTTTTTTATGTCTTCATCTACAGGAGCAGCAAGAGATTAAAACATGCAAGTCCTCATTTCTCCGGAACTAAAATCTTGGGGAAATTTCAGATTCCTGAGCCTGCAGGATTTTTTATTTGTGCAATGATCAAAGTGTATATTTGAACCACCCGATGCTGCAAAGCTGAACGTAGTAGTGTGGTCTAAGGTGTGTACAAAGAGGAAGGTCAAACACAGCAAGGGTTTAGCAGGCTCATCATCAAGAGTATTGCTGTCAGATCTGCCCTTTATGACAGTAATAATAAAGGGGCAAACCTTTTTTATTGTTCTTTGAACAGAATATCCCAAAATTCAGGTATCCTCCAAAGTTCTCTCAGAAAATTAATTTTTTTTTTTAATCAGTTAGCAGAGGTTGCTGGGAGTAGACCAAAAGAAATAGTGAAATATTAAGGCTTGCACTAATACCACTAAACCAAACTGAGTATGCTGCACTGTAAACATTTAGGTAATAATATTTTGGGTTGTGTTTCACAAAAGACTGAAGTTTACATGATTGTCCTTCTAGCTCTCACTTCTCAATTGTTTCTAAGCCACAGTTTGTATACAAGCCATCTAAAAAAGTACTTGTTCAGGAGAGAGGAATACTTCAAATGTATTTAGTTTCTGTATTTTTCAGAGCATTGTTGTGGGGAGCAGACAGAGGATTTGGGTGAAGGGAACAAGTCCTTTGTGAAGCTAATGAAACCTAATAGGCTTTACTTACAGAGATTTTTGCCTTCTCTGCTGAAGTTAGCTTGGATCATCTCATACATGGTTTTTGTGTCTTAGCACAGTAGTGACACAAGGTCTGCAGAAAGAAAGGTCTGGATGCAGATTCCCATTTGACTCGTTTTCTGGGTCTGATGCTTTGCTGTGGGTAGGGTTGAGCCCG
>WUAM01004931.1:0-25619 GCA_024336885.1 Actenoides hombroni
GAGGACTAGAAAGGACCCAGCAGTTTCCAGCCACACAAGAAGTCTTAGGTCATCCAAAACCCATTTTGGAAGCAAGTACACAAGAGGAAGGGAGAGACTCTTTCATTAATCCTTTTTTAACTCCTGTTCCAGGATGGCCACTACGAATTTTCTCTAACTAAAAATATTTGTCTCAAGCTTATATGATAAAAAAAAATTCAGCTTTTGGAATTTAAAGCTTCCTGTCAGGAAAAGATGTAGGAAGATCCATCTCAGTACTTGGAGAACTGGCTATTTTGTAATGAGAAATCCCTTACATCATCAGGAAGCATGAAACAGGTTCTACTTTCTTTTAAACATAGAACAAAACCTTTGAAACCAAGAATCCCATGTCTCCTCTAATGGTTTTTTAATTCAGAGCTTTTTCTACTCAATTGAGATTTGTTATTGGAAACCCAATGACTCTGCTTCTCTCTTTGAAGTGATTTCCCAAGATTTGCTGTTATGGCGAATAATTGCAGAATAAAGTGTGGGTAGGTTGGGCCAAGCCGATTTGAAGCGGGTTGGATTGGGCCGGGGTGTGTTGTGGTGGGATTTGGGTTGGGTGGGGTGGGGTGGTGTGCGGGGGGGGGGGGGGTGGGTGTGGGGTGGGTGGTGTTGGGGGGGGGGGGGTGGGGGCGGGCGGTGGGAGGGGTGGTGGTTGGGGGGGCAAACGGTTGTAGTTTGGGGGCAACCGGTTGTAGTTTGGGGTCAAACAGCTGCATTTTGGGTCAAACGGTTGTAGTGATTATATTGTAGCACCCCAGGTTTGTCTGCTGGCTCTTTACATTCAGTGTATTTATCATAACAGTGTTGACTTCTTACAGTTTTCTGTTCAGCTCAGCAGGCAGTCAAGGCATTTCAGTTTGTAGTTTCTACACTGGAAGGAGTCTCCAATTCATTGCTACAATAAAAAAAAAAAAAAATCAATCTGAATTCAGGTAGCATACAAAAAGGACATTAGGTTTTTAAAAGTGACTCGAGGTTAACATTTAAAGATAAGAACTTGCTTTTTTCTGGGTTGCAGATTATGTGGACTACAGTAATTGCAGTGTGTAACAAACACATCTTCCAAGTCTATCAGCTTCTGCAGAAAGCATCAAGGTTTGTGGACAAGAAGGGAAATGTCATACTGAAAGGGCTTAATGAAGGTTAATGGGCAATACTGAGTGCCATATAGACATACTGTGTAGTTCCAGAAAAAGCTTATGATTGTCTATTAAATTCATAATGAAGAATTATGGAAGCCTGTAGGGAGATATGCTCCAGGCAAAACCATTAGAAATCCCTATGACAGAAATGTCTATCATCTTCAAATGAGCTATCAGAGGTTCATTTTAAGGTTATTTTTTTTTTCTTTGAGATATAAGTCAGCAGTTTTTTTATTCTTGATCTTTGGGGTCTCCTCTGTTTGTTCCACCACCTTGCATTACCCTGAATGGAAGCAGTCTAAATGTCTTCATATCTAGATCTCTTTGTGTGTAGAAGTCTGGAAATCAGACTCACTGGCAAAACCCTGAGGTTATCCAATATCTGAATGTGTGCACAATGGAAGCCAGTCTTATGGTACCTGGCTGGGTCAGCAGATAACATACTGTATTACCTCCCCTGTAAAGCTTCCCAATGAGCAGAAACATCTGAAGTGCCCTGTCCCCCCATGTAAACTGCAAATCTCCTCTTCAAGGAGGCAGCAACATATTGTTACGCAGCAACATATTGTTACTCAGCCACCCTTTGGCTGCAGCACCTGCCAAAGAAGGTATAAGTGACTTCTGATGTAAAGTGCATTGGAATGATGATCTCTTCAAACTGGATTCAAAGCACTCTGTTACTCCAATTAACATTTATTAAATCACACCAAGCACAACCACCACCACTGGCCATACCAATTACTCCATCATAGCACAAACTATCTTAATTACCTGATATTTTAAGGAGCCATCAAATCTACATTATGCAAAGCTAAGGAGGAATCAAATTCCACACCTGTAGTCACAGGGAGTATCATGATTCTCATGACACTGACTGCTGTGTCTAACAGGTCTGGACTGTTACAGGAAACCTGATCTTGCATTCAGATGTGTCCACGTAGACTACTGTGTCTGTGCAGAGCAGATAGCTTGTGTCTGCACAAGCCTAACGGAAGGATTCAAGCCATGGGAAAAAAACTCCACAAACAATAAAAAAACCCACACACAAACAAACACAACAATAAACAAACAAATCAAAACCTGTATTTGTCTACAGGCTGTGACCAAAAAAAACCAAATCAATCTTCTTTTCCAGAAGACATACATATTCAGGACATTCTCATCTCTGTGAACCATTATGGTCAATAAGTAGCAAGATATGAGTGAAGAGAGAAACAAAGGTATTCAGAGCTGCCACTGCTGATCTAGGAAACCATGTACAGGGAATAGAAATCTAACTACTAAAGCAATCTTTATCAAGTAATCTTCTGTAGTATCCCTTTCTTTAACATCTCAGAAAACACATTAGCCCTCCCATAATGGGGGTTCTTATTGATAGGAATGGGTTACAGGAAGAGGAAGAATAAACCTAGTAAACTCAAGCTATTAAAAGTATGAAGAGAACAGCTTGTCCCATTACAGTATTTATGCACATTGTAGGTTTGTGTATTTCTTTAATATGTTCAATAGTCTGGAAGAGAAAGCAATCATCCTTCATAAACTTCAGGGGTAGTAATGAACAAGTAGGCAGTATAAATTCCAAGGAAAGGAAAAAGACAGTGTTTCTTTTTTTATGAAGGCTTATGATACTCCTCAGTAACACAGTCTGTGAAAAGACGCTGCATCAACCCTGACATACCTCACGTCTGGCTGCAGTTTCATGGCAAGTTCACATACTTGGGGCTTTTAGCTGAGAGCACACTGCATTACATATTCTACCTGGTACAACCAGCAGATGGACATCTGAGCTTCATGTCCTCAGTGGAAGGGTTTTTTACATACTGTCCTGGTGCATGTCCAGTTGCTGGCTTTGAAACAGAGGTCACAACACAGTGTAGCCATCGGGACTTGCCTTTGCATCCATCATAGGCATTTATTCCTGCAAGGCAAAACTGACTGATGTTTAAAGCCTACCTCTAAAGAAAAGCTGTGAGGAGAAGGTTGTGGTAGAGATGTCAAAAGCATTTCTAAAAGCACCTAGCATCTAGTCAGTTAACCTGCAGCATGCAATCTCTAGATAGGTGGGATCAAAGTCCATAGAGCAGGCACAACATAGACTGTTTTCCTGGAAACCACCATGTCTGTATTTGTCATGGAGAATCCCTGAGCTACAAGCTATAACCAGATGTTCATGTTTAGCAGCCAACAAAGGACCACTCTTTCATTAAGTAATTTTTCCCTTCTTAAATTTTTTATATTAATCTTCAACTCTTAGTCATGATAACTCTTAGTCTATTTCTGTGCATTGTAGAGGGAAAGCCAAGGCAAGTCTTGACACGGCCTGTGCTATGCCTGCATGGGTAAGGTGCAAAGCCAGCAAGACAGCAGTGGGATTATAGCCGGGAGGCACCGCCGCGGCCGCACGAGAGCCCCGTGGGGTAACCAAGGCGACCCGTGAGGCAAACAGGCTGCACTGGGGCACACACAGGGGAACTTGGGGACACACAGGGGACATTTGGGGACACAAAGGGGACATTTGGGGACACACGGGGACATTTGGGGACACAAGGGGGACATTGGGGAGACCAAGGGGGCGTTGGGGGCGCCGGGGGCGGTTTGGGGACACACAGGGGAGAGTGGGGGCACGCAGGGGAGCGTCGGAGTTTTCTGAACTCATTGTTCTTGTCAAAGGTTTGGATTGGCTGCTCAGTTTTCTTCTTTCCTTACCATTAAATATGCATGAATACTTCAAAGACTAATGCTTTACTGCACACTTCCTGTTACATGGAACTTTGTTAGTGGCCCTAGGGGACCTCCTCAGCTTTTTCTGCAACAATAAAGTCACTCAACTTCTACCTAGAAGGTAAGTCTGGGAAGTTAAAGCAGCTCCCTTCATTTGCAAGTCTAACTTTCAAACAAGAATGGTCTAGATTTGAAAATAATCTTGGAAATATGGGCATATGAACATATCAGACAGATCTCATTTTAGTCGAGGTGGCAACAGTATCATAGGTATTCATTACATTTCTTACTGCTCTTTTTGGAGGGCTAGTCAAGAAAGAAAAGACTGGAATTTTGTACAGAGCTACTAAATTTATATATCCTGCTTTTTTGTGGGATTTTAGAGAATATGACACAAAAAATGCTAAGGAAAACATTTCAGATTATGTCTCCCCTGAAGAGACAGCAAGAGTCCAATACATGTACAGTAAACATCTTTGCAGCATCATCAGTATAGGGCTTTATTGCTGCTGAAATAATATTTCACTCACCAAAAAAAAAAAAAAATTGTTTCAAGGGATTCAAATATATTCAGTCATAGAATTTAAAGTGATCCCCCTTTAAAACTTAATTAAGCTACAGCTGGGTAAGTCAGTAAAAATGTTACCCTAGTGCCTTCAAACCCTTGCAGGAGTGGAGAAAATGGAAGACATACATGCTCAAATGTTTGCCAAAAAAGTAGGTGTTCTGGACAACTGTCAAAGAAAAGAATTTCCAGTAAACTGTCCATTCAAAGAGCATCCAAAAGAGCAGAATACTCTGTCATTTGGTGAGGCTCAGAAAATTCAAGAGTACCTTAATCTGATGCCTTTTCATGGAGTTTTGCACAAAATCTTGATTTCTCTATGATGTCTGGAAATAATTCATTGAAAGTCTCAGGTTTCCCTGAGATACTGCTATATATTTCTAAAATACCATTGTGTATGCCCATTCCCTACCCCCCCTCCCCATTTTTGCTTCAAAGGAATGTAAAGCTAAATATTGGGTGTCCCTGAAAGCCTTTTGGGTTGGCCTTTCCTGTGAACAGCTAATGCTGAAACTCAGGCTTTTATAAACAGGCATTTGAAGCAACAAAAGGATACAGGTATGTTGTTTTTCACATAAGATGTAGGTCTACCTTCTGAAAGGGTAGTGATCGAAGCAAGCCCTACGTCGTCTTTAGCGACGCCGGCGCCCGCGAGCTACCCAACGTGGTGCACGCTCTTGCCCGCCACGGCGCCCTACGGTCCGTCAAGGGGGGTTGGGGGGGGGTCCGGGGGGGTCCCAAGGGTCTGAGAGCGGGGCTGGAGGGGGGGTCTGGGGGGGGCCCAAGGGGGTGAGAGCGGGGCAGGAGGGGGAGACGGCGGGGGTCCCCGGAGTCTGAAAGAGGGGCGGGAGGGGGGGGCTGGGGGGGGGCCCGGGTGGTGCTTTAAGAGAGTTCTGATCAGTTTTGCTGTTAATTTACTTATTAATTGCCTGACCAGAATACTAGGGGCAGATGCAGTCTGATTTGAAAGTGAGTCCCTTAAATCCCTGTTAGAAAAAGAATTGTGAGAATCTGGCGATGGGTGTGCAGTTAAAGTTGGTACAGTATAGTTCCATAGGTGGAGTGGCCCAAAAGTGGGGCAAGTAACAGGAAACTGAGAAGTTATTTTAAATCCCTGGTAATTTGCAAGGTTTCAAATAATTCAGTGGTAGAACTTTAAGGTATAAAACCAAAGGAAGGGATGCAGAAGGACAGTGTGTGCTGATGCCAGGTGTCAGCTGTACATCCATGGTGCACTCTGCCTACAGGTTGCAGTGAGACAGGACAAATCAGTCACTGATAAGCACTTTTAGAAAAATGTGTAGGTGTTAGAGAAAACATTTTGGAGTGAGGAGCTCAGAGGAATATCTGTTCCTGCAAGTCCTTGCATCTGCTTTAGGAAGAGCCTGCTTTTATATAGTTTAACATTTGTAGAAATTTTCTCATAACACTTGCCCAGGGTTTTACAGCTCTAATTAGTTCCACAGAATGCCAACTGATTAACTTTCCTCAGCATAAGATTTTGTTAAAGAGCCAAGTACTGCTTGTGACCAGAAATTGGGTAATTTTTTTTTCCTTCTTTCATTTTTGTTTCTGCCTTTTTTTTTTTTTTTTTCACTCCATAGTTCCATCTCTGATGATGAAACAACTATACATTCTTGTATAGATTCCCTTAATATAGAGTTTTCTCCTTATGAGAAAAGCTGAGTTGCAAAATGAGGATCCAGGTCAGATCAAGGTAGAAAGGCCACTTAAGGTATAGTGAGAGCCTGACAGATATCACATGACTATAGGAAGATCTTCCTACTCCAGAAGTTCCAACTCAGCTGCTGAGTCAGCCTAAGGTTGGGGAATGTCAGGTCTTGATCCCTCTCTACTTAAGAACACACTGCAGTGCAATCTGATGTCACATGTCCTTCAGTTTCCAAACAAGTTATGAGGACTTCAGATTAATACTCCCATGTTCTTTAATCTGTACTGTGCATCACAAAAACAGCACTGCATAACAGCTTTTGTAACATAAATGCAAATACATGTTTGTGGGGATACCTGGATACTGTAGCAGAGAGTGTGATCAAAACAGTTGTTTCCTTATGGGATCTTCTACCTTCAGAACAAGATTAGGAGAGCATACAGGAGACAAGGTCTGGATTATTGAACAACAAAGATATATCTGAGACTGGAGAGGGGAGATCTGGCTGAGACAACCCAAGTTAGACCACTTGAGACAGCAGGCAAAAATGAAAATCCACTTTCTGAAATGTTACTGAGCATTAACTCAAAACTTGGGAGAAAGGGAAATGTGAGTGACTCACAGTTTTTATTTTCTCTAAATTTCAGGCAGACACAGAGTATTATCTGAATATACTAGTCAACTTAATTTCCATCAGTAAACCAAAATGTTACGTTTTATTCAAAACATGAGCTCCTTCAAGAATAAAGCACTAGAAGGTGGTTTCACCGTTAAAAGTAATGGATACGAGTGCAGGTACACACAGGACGTTGTCAAAGTTCAGTTATGGGTATGTAATCTCATTTGATGCTTTGAATATTGATACTTTGCTATCCAAAATATAAATAAAATATATTGAACTGCAGACATTGTTTACCAACAAAGCCTCTGAAGAGTCTCCCTGTACACAATTTTGTTCATTATATTGCTACATTAGTATCTACTTTTATTTAAGGCTTCAGTCTCCTATTTTTTGGTTGATAAGATGATGCATTACTTCCACGATTATTGCCATGTCAGCTATTCTGAACATAATTTGAATGATAACATTAAGGATGGTCTTGGCTGTTGCAATAAAGTATAGGATATCTTGCATAGTTTAGAAAGCAACATTTTGGCTTCTCTATTGGCTACTTTGTAAGAAAATTCCTATGAGTTTAATTATACTAACAATCTAGGAACAATATTTTAAGAGAAAACTTTTATCTATATAATATAAATTTAAGCAGCCTTAGTTATACACACAGTAGTAATGACTGCAGTTTTATTTGAGTGTTCTCTTCAGTAAAGAATGTTCAGTGCTCAGTGGATAGCATATATATTATTGAACATATTCTAGATTTTTGCATTTCAGTCCACAACTGTACGAAACTCAGCAAGTACTTATTTCTTGTAAATTTTGTTCAGCTTATTTTCAGAATTTCTAAAAATTTTATATACTGATATTTTTCAATTGGCATCTTTTTACTGATACTTTACTCATCTGCTCTTTTAAAGAAGGAGCTGCGATTCCCAGTCAAACCTGAGACCAGTGCTTTGGGGCTGCGCTCCCTTGGTAACTACCCCACACTTTCACAGCATCTGCAGCACTGTTCACCTTCCCTCTCTTCAGGACAACTGGATTCTCCACCAAGCACTCCAGCAGACCTTCTCCAGCTGTGAAGTCTGCCCAGCCCTAGCACATCTCTGCCTCCCCTTCTCCCCCATCCCTATGTCCATTAAAGAGCTTCTCCTGCAAAAAGCATCCTTCTTTATACTGTCCTCAAGAAAGAAACCCTTCGTAAGCACCACTCAACTTTAGAAACAGTCTCTGTTTTTTTGATATTAAACATTTTTGTTCTAATATAGTATTTAAAGCATATTTGATTAAATACATATTTTAAAATATTAATCCTTGCCCAGCTCTTTGAAGAGCTATTTCAGAACTTTCTGAAAGTTCCTGCCACTTGCAGAAAAGCAATTGGGACTTGTAGAGATTTTTGGCTTGAAATTGATGGGGACCTACAGAACCTCTCCCTCTTGATACAGCTGCCTTTGAGTTCTGATTGAGTTTGTTGCTTGTTTCCCTCCTTTAGGAAAACTGGCCCAGAAAACGCATAAATCCATGTTTTTGGACATGATATAATATCTCCTAGGCTGGATCCAGTGTGCCTAGCCTGAGGGGTCTCCAAGCTTTTTATGGCTCGGGGTGTACAGAAACATCTCCCGGGTGCCCTACATTCCACTACAGGATCCTTTAGTATGGTAGTTCCTTATTGAGCCAGTTTAATTGTGGTATTTAATGGCAAAAAAAAAACTTTTGGAAATACATTTTGTCTTCTGTTTCGCATTGCAAACCCTGTGTTTGGACTCAGTGATACAGCTGAAGGCCCCCACGAGGCTGCTGTGCCTTCCTGTGCCACTGGGCAAGGTAGTCTTTCTTGTTCACTGCTGGGACAAGGTTAGAGGTGTCAAGAAAAAAAAAAATTAGTACCTCCATTTGGGGTGTGGCCTCAAATCCCTATGGAGGGTCCCCTAAATCCTTGGAGGGGGTCCTTAAATCCCCGCCTTTGTCTTTTGGGGTGTCCCCCCAACCATGACTCCCCCAAACCCTCTCGGGGTCCCCAGGAATATCCCCGTTGGGAGTTGGCATCATCAGGGGGATTGTTCTGTGTCCTTCTGGGGAATAGAAAGGCGCAGTAGAATTAGCTCAAAGACTCAACGGGCAGTGACAAGAGTCATCAGGCTTCTCTTTTGCCAACACTCCCACTGTCCTTCATCTCACCCACGGTTTCTGTATTTTCTGGCTGTGTAGTTAGTAGAAAAGACTGACAGGTGGAGACAAGGGATCGTGTCACATCATAAACCCAGAGTTATTTATTACTCAGATTTGTGAGACAGTTTAATAAACAGATCACAAAGTTCAGCTCTAGGTCAGTTCTTCTACTGATCAGCAACAACCTCAGCTTGAGTTTCTAATTTGAGAAGTTTGGTTGGGGACTAACTGTAATTTTAATTCCAAGTTGCTTCCCTGGATTTTCTTTACAACGACACTATAAAGTGTATGAGCCTGGGAAGAAAGGTATGTCTTGCAACTAGATCACATGTTAAATGCAGCTTAATTTAATTATCTCACAGGCAATTAGATTCTCTAACAGTTGTGATTTACATTTAAAAATCTACAATGAAATCTAAAGAAGGAATAAAAAATTAACACTCCCTAGTCTGCAACAGGAAATCATTTCCACAGCTATAGACCGTGCTGAGAGTTGTAGTTTAGCTCCTGGTTGAGGCAGGTTCACATGTGGTTAGTAGTGTTTGCAGCCACGTAGACACATGCCCTCAGATTTCTCCCCCGTGGCTGCACTGAGCCTAGGGCTCTGCTGTTCATCTCCTAGATGTGCTCTCAGAACCAGCTCCTTTCCTGGCCTTGGATGGCTGCTTCCCTGAAAGCTGGACACTGCTCGGGTCCCTGGAACAAACTGCCTGCTTTTGGGGCTCCTGTGTGCCGCGCGAGACGCGAAGCCGCCTCCTGCTAACTGATGCAGCGTGCGCACGCAGACGCGCTCGCGAGCTGACCCCCTGCCGACGTGTCTGTCCTGGCCCGTGCCGTTCCAACTACAGCTCCCATGGTGCAACGCGCAGCTGGGCCAGGCTCACGCCGTGCAGCGCTAAGAACGATGCCCACCCCGCGGGGCGCGCTGCATGCTGGGTGTCGGTGTGCTCAAAGCTGTTTCCACAGCGCCTCATTGGACGGGATTATTCCAGCCCACTAAGCCTGTGTAAATACAAGAAGCATGGATAGGCACTGACCACTCACCCAGGCATGTGAAAAGCCTCTATACATCCTGAAATCTGTCAGTGATGGCCCAGTAAAGCCTACAGGTTAGCTGGCAAATTGCAAAATGCTGTTAACAGCAGTTATTTGAATTGTTCCTCCAAAGCAGCGAGGGGTGTGGGTGGGCTCATTTGCACCAGGCAGATTTCCTCTGGGGGTATAGGGAAGCAAAGGGAAATTTCATACTCATTAACCAAGCATGTGGGAACCTTAACCTGGAATTTTCGGTTCTCTTGGCTTTGCTAAAAACTTACAGTAAACCACTCCAATAGCAAAATAGCTAATGGCTCAAAATTGATAATTTCTGATATTACATAATTCATGAGGAGAGATTGGCTGAAACCTGCAAGGTCTAGCATGCCCCAGGTATTTACATTTCTTACATCACTTTACATATTATCACTCTGCAACTCCCTGAAAGGAGGTTGGAGTAAATGACTTCTCCACTGCCTGAAGAGTTGTTCTGCAAAGCATCAGCTCTCTGTCAGTTTTTCATGTACCTGGAATTAATGGTCAAAATGGAGGAGATTGGAAAGAAAACATGAATGAGATCCCAAACTACCTGTATGGCAGAGCACCTTCTGCTGAATACTGACCTTTCTGTACCTTTAAGGGCAGTCAGGAAACTGGCTCCTGTGGGTCTGTCACTCATAGACACGTAGAGGTTCAAGTGGAAAAAGATAAGGCTGATCCACTGGCGTACCGATTGGATAAATAGATCATTCTTACCGTACACACCCATCATCCCTAGGAGTGGGA
The DNA here is from genome assembly GCA_024336885.1 of Actenoides hombroni. Lineage (NCBI taxonomy): Eukaryota > Metazoa > Chordata > Aves > Coraciiformes > Alcedinidae > Actenoides > Actenoides hombroni. The sequence continues at coordinate 10,743 of WUAM01004931.1, forward strand.
AAAAGACGCCAGCCTCTAATACCATCTTCTTAAGTAGCGGGTGACATTCGAGGGTTAGCCAACGGTCCACTAAAGAATCAGCCCCAGGGGGGACCATTTTAGCCCCCATGTACTCAGCAAGGTATTCTAACTGGCGGTCGTGGTTTTCCTCATCCTCAATGTGTCCGTTAAGGATTACCGAACAAAGAAGTTGTGCTATATAACTCCTAACTCAGTAACTATAGGACTTGCTTTCATTGATGTGGAAACACTGTTTAGAGCGTTCCCCTTAAATTTTCAATCATGAAATGAGAATTTAGTCAACAAATATTTAACCCCTCTATTTCTGTAGCATTTTTATTGAATCTTAGGCAGTACCTGTTCACTCTCACAGCAAAAGAGTCCCCATAAGGAGAATTAAATGGTCTACAGAATTACAGTTTAAAATCAGGACTCATGCCAAGAGTTGTCATGTTATCAGAGATCACACGTCCTATCAGCACAATGATGCTGCCTCTGCCCATAAATGCATTAATAGACTCTCTTGTCTGTATATCACCTTTGTCTTACACACTGCATAGGCATCGTGGGTTTGTGACACGAGTGAAAGAATGATCACCTAGGCGACATGTTCCTGTGAAACCATTCCAGTAGGAGCAAGAAAGCTGTGAAGACATCACATTTATTCATCATGATCCTCTAGGACTTTTATTACACTTTGTGATTAAGAGATGCAGGTGACTACAGAAATGTAGCTGCCTGTCATGAATTAAGGTGTTGGAATTGGGGATGGTAAAGGAAGGGAGAGAAGATTGGGGGAAAAAGGGTAATATTTCACTATTTCTGAGCTGTGAGGAGGGCTGTGTGAAGGAACTGAGAAGCTGGAGAGTGCTGAATCATAGGAAGGTGATTATATAAGGAAGGTTTGAAACCAGACTTAGAAATTTAGGCAGCAGATCTGAATAGTTTCAAAGACAATTTGACATTTTTCTCAGAGTCCTCTAGCAACTCATTTATTGATCCAAAACAAAAAGTATTTAGTAAGTGCCCCGGTACCTATTTATCTTCTTTCATTGCCACCCCTCCAGAAACTGCTGTTAAAAGGTGTCCCAGGATTCAAAGATGAAAATGTTTTTCCAGCCTAACGGTGACCTGGTCTTTGTTGTTGAAACTCGACACATTTTTGACAATCAGCACACACAGAATTTTATTTTTTGAGGGGAAGGCCATCGACTTGAACTACGCCCGCAATGGGTACAGCGCTACCTTGACCCAGACCTCTCGTGGACCCGTCTATGGGGGTGAGGCTGCGGGCGGGGACTTTCGTGGTGTCCGCCGTGCCTTCAGTGAGGCCGTGGGGCGGGCTTGCGCTCAAGCGGGCGTGCCCTGTGACCTGTCGGCCCGTGGGCCGGGGGAGTCTACGGGTGCCGTGTGGGACCGTTGGCACTTGGCCAGTGAGGCCGTCCGTGCCGGTCTCTTGTGGTGCTGCCCTGCAGAACAAGGAGCTGAGTCTCACCTGAAGCCCTCCCATCTCCAGGAGCCTGTCCATCTGCTGTGCGCCCAACAAGGCCCAGCTTTGGTGTAGGGCTATGGGCGGTGCTGAGCCATCTCTTGGAGGTCAGTCCTCTCCTCTGAGCCCTTAGTTTCTCTCTTGCAGGGTTGGTATCCTTCTCCCTCCATCACATCTGCACCTCTGGGCTGGGCAAAGGCAGTTTGCAGATCTGCTCTCTTTCGCCGTGCCTCAGCGTGTTGTTTGCCACCCCTCCCCAGTCTGTTGCTTCGTCCTGTGTCCGAAGTGATGGTGGGTCAGGGGGAGGGTCTCTGCGAGCTTAGTGCAGCCGAGGTGGGGTAGACGGATGAGGTGGGTCTCGGGGGGCTTGGCCCTGGAGCAGAGGTGGTTCCGTGGCGCTACGTGGATGGAGTTTACTCCAGAACCATGTTTGGGGTACCTTGTTGGAGGTGCCGTGCTGTAAAGTTGCGCTCTCAAAACACAAGGGCATCTCTTACCCACCACTATGATGGAGCCAGGACTGGGATGAAAGGACCCTCAACTACTATCAGCAACACCGGAGGGGCTCCCAGAGGGAAAATCCTCCCTTCAGGGTGGGCTGCAAAAAGGCAAGGCGAGGGAGGCTGTGGCTGAAGTAGGCATTTGATGGCAGGAGAATGGAGTTAGACTGAAATTAAACCCAGGACTTGAGGGCTCACAAAGGAACATGCAAGGTGACCAATGTATGATATAAGCACTCGCAATCATTCTTTTTGCCCGGATCTTTTCATACCATCTCTAATGAAACTTGAAGTAGTTCTTTTGCTTTACTAATAGAGGCTTCTGGCCATGTATTTGCCTATACAGCTGTATTTGTATCTGTATGATATCTGTGCTACACTATGTTGGTGTCAGAGGAACCTAGGATGGGAATGTCCAGACTCAGTGGGTCCAGTCCTCTGCTATACTTGAGGTTTTCAACAATCCTCTTCATATATAATATACACATTTAAGTGTAGTTAACAACAGAATAAGAGATAAGCAACTGAACAAACTAGTAGTACAGGTAATTAGTCCTGCAATTACCCTGTTTGGAATATGGAATAACTTCAATAAACAAGCATGGATATTAAGGAAAAAAAAAACAAACAAAAAACCAAACAATCAACAAATGACAATTTTTGTATATAACATAATCACAGATCTTTGTGTTCTTGAACACAAGGATTTGGCTATAAAAGCATAAATGAAGCGTGGCGTGATTTCATTCCACCAGGGTTTAGCTTTCCAAAGTTGATTCTTGGTTGCTCAGAGAATTTCTCTTGTGGCTTTTTTTTTCGCACTCAGTAGGTTTCTTTTCGGGGTGACAGGGGATTTGAAACCTTTCACCTGCTCTCAATGCTGTTCAGTGGTGCACGGGTTGTGCTGTGTGAGGCAGCTCTTCACCGTGCAAGTCTGGAGGACTCTTTTGCTCTGGGTTTTCATGGGTAGAAGTCAGCCCAATGCACCTTCAGAAAAAAACCCAGACATTTCAAAAGATACCAATATTGAAAAGTTTCCACACAAATCTGGTGGCAGAATAAAACTGAATTTCCAGGCAGGGGCCCAGCACAAGACAGAAAGAGGGGACACAGCGTGGTTCGAGTCATGTCAGGGAAAGAAACTTTTGGGGTTTACGCATATCGCTCTCCCCCAGATTTATCGCTGCGGTGGACGCTTTTTTCACCCCTTGCTCGCCCACGCTGTCTTCAGCTCTCTTCTCTCTGTTGCTAACTACATATCCAACATGCTTATTTTAAATTTATTTTAGCAGCTGGATCCTGGAAACAGCTGCATCTGTGAATGTCCAACATTTCATAGCTGTATTGCCATAATTTTTCCAGCAGCTGAAAGGAGCTTTGTGGATATTAAACATTGACTCTTTTTCTGATAGCTTCATGAAAGCTAGAGCTCTTGTTAAAAGCGAGTTGCTTTGTTGTCTCTGCCGCTGTGATGCCTTCAAAAGCGATCTTTCCACAAGCTTTTGAACGTATAGGCACTTTGGGCACAGTTGTTTTTCTGCTGAAGACTGTTTCCAGTGTTGTATCTGTATTACGTATTACATCAGACTTAAATAAACAAAAATCTGGGAAAAACCTGAGATGTGAAGGCATATGATGTCATCTGCCACAAGCTGGTGCATCTGGGAGTATTATGAGATGTTAAGAATTTCAAAAGAGAATGGCTGTGTTAGCAATTAGTGACATAAGAAAGATCCCGAGCCTTGGTATGGACTGTAGTCCCTAATTATATAATTCCTTAATGCATTATTTGTTTATTTTAAAGCACAAATATCCTTCCAAGACAAAAAAGTGATTAGTCCTGTCTAGAGTATTCAGTGTTGTCAGGAACAAAATATCAGGACTAAAAATATTTATTGTTAATTTACATCTTCTAATAAAATCTCTGTAGCAGTAGCTGCCGAACATAACACAAGTAATTTTTCCCTGTACAGAAGTAGGCACTTGTCATAGCCAGGGCTATTTTGCAGGAACTCAGGGAAGAAAATAACTGCTTGAAAGAGGATTTGGAGAAGGAAAAAGCCAAGGTATGGAAAGCCTGTCACCACCAATATGTGTGAAGCTGTTGGGGGCCTTCAGGGCTCAGCTCCAACCCCTCACCCTCCAGCCCTTCTCCATAGGGCTGCTCTCATCCCCTTCAACTTCACATTATAAAATGGTGCACTTGGGCCACATCAACCCATGCAGAGCTCCAGGCTGGGGGAAGTGTGGCTGGAAGCCATCATAAGACAGATCATTAGAATACTTTTGATCCCATCTTTTTTGCATACAAATTCTCCTATTCAGGGAAAGCAGAAAACAAGTGTTGTGAATGAACTACTGAAAAAAGATTTCACTTTTATCATTAGAGAATCTCTTTTGTCTTTTAAATACTAGCATTCAACTTGATCCTTATTTTTCATTGGTTTACCTGCAACTGCTACCAGCTGAATTGAGCTGCATTCATCCAGCAACACCTTCACTGCAGTCAGCGGGCTGGAACTTTGCAGGAGCGGAGGTGTTACAAACCTGGAGGGTGAGAAGGGTTGGGAAAGCAGGGAGGTGACACTGGGTGCTGAAAGGGTGTGGGAGGGGGCTGAGCTTTTTGGGCAGGGTATGGAGGAGCCAGAGCAGGGGGATGGAGGAGCCAGGGCAGGGAGATGGAGGAGACAGGGCAGGGGGATGGAGGAGCCAGAGCAGGGGGATGGAGGAGCGAGGGCAGGGGGATGGAGGAGCCAGAGAGGGGAGCCTCCTCCGGGGGTAAGGTATGCCCAGCTCCCGGGCCGAAGGGATTGCCGCCAGGTCTCCAGTGCTACGGCTCGCTGGAGGAGCCTCCCTTCCGTCCGCCGGCTGTGATGCCCGAGCAGAAGACACCCGGTTTCTCAGTTGCAAGTTACTCCATTTATTTCCGTGGTATAACAAATCCTTCTAGTAAGCCAAGAGTATTTTTAAAAAGATCGTGCATCACTCTTTTTCACCCCAGCAAGGTGAAGACCACTGGTGTCGTGGCTGAGGGGTGGGTGATGTTCCTGGTGGGTGTGGGTGATGTCCCTGAGGTGTCCCTGGGGTGTCCCTGGGGTGTCCCTGAGGTGTCTCTGAGGGGTTGGGGGTGTCCCTGTGGTGTCCCTGCGGTGTGGGTGTCGTGTCAGTGGGGTGGGTGTCGCATCAGAGGGGTGGGTGTCGTGGCTGAGGGGTGGGTGATGTTCCTGGTGGGTGTGGGTGATGTCCCTGAGGTGTCCCTGGGGTGTCCCTGGAACTTTGAGAGAGATACATCTGAACAGGAGCTTTAGTCCACTAAACTGCAGCTAAGAGAGCCCATGGGTGCATGTGTGGAACATCAGGAAGCAGAAACGCTCTGTCACGTTTGTACCCAGTCCAACAAACACCAGTATCACTGAAGTCAGAGTCTTGTTGCCACATTTCAGAAACAGCAGGGATCAGAACAGAGCTCCAAGAGGTTTTGAGGATTATAAAGAACTTGGGTGTAGCGAGAGACTTGAGCAGTTTTTCTATTAAGAAAAGAAAGAGAAAAAGGCTGGGGACTTACACAAAGCCTCTGGCGAATGCTAACAAGAGTGAGGGTTTAGTTACACTTTGGAGTTTTTTCTGTCCTTTCAAACTCAAAAAGAGTGTTTCCAAAGAATGGATGAAAAGGCTGAGTAGGGTCCAAGCCTCAACGTCCTAGTAACAAGCAGCTACCCCCCAACGCACACACAGGACTGTGTGGCCAGACCTGATCCCAGGAGTTGTACTGGGTGAGAGGGCAGTTGTTGGCTCCCCTTCCTCCTGGGCATATCCGCCTTCCGGGTGGCCCCAGCCACTTCCGGGTGGGCGTGTCCTCTCCTGGGCGTGTCCCCTTCCTCCCGGGCGTGTCTACTTCCGGTGGGCGTGTCCCCTTCCGGGTGGGCGCATCCACTTCCGGGTGGGCCTGCCCCCTTTCCCCCCTGGGTGCGGCCACTTCCGGGTGGGCGTGTCCGTCCCCCCTCCCACCCCCCCCCATTTCCGGGTCCGCGCCCAGTTAATTAAAAGAACTGAGCTGAAAAGTAAAATTACTGAACAGAATTAGTTCTGTTCTCTCTCAAACCAGGACATTCCACCCCTTATTCCATACCATTTACATCATACCCATCATTTCTTTCTATAGGAAAGTTCATTGAGTTCATGATTGTAGATTTCCATCCATTGTAACAGTCTCTCAGGGTAGGAAAGATGGAATTCATCACAGTTCGTGTCCACAGGTTGCAGATTCATCTCAGGAGGTTACTGGATTAACTAACTCAAGGATAGGGGAGGATGTGCTCGCTCAACAGGATGTTTAGGTCAACTCAAGGATGGGGGGGATGTGCTCGCTCAACAGGATGTTTAAGTCAAGCTAGCTGCTAGTTCAGCATTTTGAAATCAACATATGTACTGGAAGGCTTCTATAACCATAAAAGGAAAGATTGTCCAAAAGGCAGAGAGGAAGACTCCGAGCCTTCAGCCTCACGACCACCAGAAGGTAGAAAACGACCCCCTAGCAACTCACACATACTTAACAGCAATAATAGTGGTTGAAGTTTACCAAACAATGATAACAACTTAACCACAGAATAAAATAATACGAGCAATTAAAATAATGAGGATCATGCACAAAGTCCATATGCCATTCCAGTAGTCCAAAATACCGATACATCAATAAATCCAAGTATGCATACAAATACAAATACCAAGTATGCTCAAGATATGAAAATATCTGGCACACGATACCCTTCGTAGGACGTCTCCTACGTAGGACAAGGCGGCGTTGGACCTGCCGTCCCCGGCGGCGCTCGCGTCCCCCCTTGCCCGCCCGCCTGCCTTCCAGCCGGGGGTAGCCCTGCCGTCCCCGGCGTGGGGTAGCCCTGCCGACCCCGGCGGCGGGTAGCCCTGCCGTCCCCGGCGTGGGGTAGAGCTGCCGACCCCGGCGGCGGGTAGACCTGCCGTCCCCGGCGGGTCTCGCGCCGCCGTGGCCCGCCCCCCGCGCTCGCAACCCCGCCCGCCCGCCTTCACATTCTTAATTGTAATAGTAGGTTTTAGCCTTTTGGGGTTTTAATCTTAGGTCTTAGCTTTTTTGTTTTTAATACTAAGTTTTACCTTTTTTGGTTTTATTATTAGGTTTTAGGTTCTTTTTTTAGTATCGTGAAGCTTCTTTTGTTTTTAATAATAGTTATTAGCATCTCTTCTTTTAAATATTAGGTTTTAGCTTCATTTATAATATTTGATAATATTAGTTTAAGAGTTTAGATTTTATTTGTTTTTAATGGCCACGATAGTCCACTGTTAATCTCCATTCCCCATTAGATTTTCGCACTGGCCATATAGGGCTGTTAAAGGGTGAGAGAGTTTTGCTGACCACCCCTTGACTCTCTAGTTGACGGATCACCTTCTGGATAGGAGCTACAGAGTCTCGGGTTGTGCGATATTGTTGTTGATGCACTGTTTCAGTAGCAATTGGCACCTTTTGATCCTCAACTCTCATCTTACCCACAATGGCAGACTCCTCTGAAAGGTTAGGTAAACATTAATGAGGTCATTCCTCAGTCTCTTCCAAGCTAAAGAGACCCAGCTCCCCCAGCCTTTCATCATAAGGGAGATGCTCCACTCCCTTAGTCGTCTTTGTGGCTCTGTGCTGGATTCTCTCAAGCAACTCCTTGTCCTTCTAGAACTGAGGGGCCCAGAACTGGACACAATATTCCAGATGCAGCCTCATCAGGGCAGAGTAGAGTGGGAGGAGAACTCTCAACCTACTGACCACACCCCTTCTAATATGTCTTTTAAATGCCTTCAGGGAAGGTGACTTGTCCTTGCTACATTTTGCTGCTTTGATCCAATTACTATTTGTTAACATATTCAATCTGAATAGTCAGGTTTAGTGTGTGTGTGTGTATATATATATATACACATATACACCTGTGTATGTTTATATGCTTTCTGTTGTACCATAAACCCATGGAGGGGCAAATGGGGATATATGGAAAAATACACATCACCACTTGTTGATTTTGGAACAGGCTATCAAAAGCCCAACCCCCCTGCCAGAGCAGGGTCACCCAGGGCAGCCCACACAGGAACAGATTCAGGGGGGTCTGGAAAGTCTCCAGAGAAGGAGATTCCACAACCTCTCTGGGCAGCCTGGTCCAGGCTCTGGTACCCTCACAGCAAAGAAGTTCCTTCTCATATTGAAGTAGAACCTTCTCTGCTCAAGTTTATACCCATTGTTCCTTGTCCTATTGCTGGGCACTACAGAAAAGAGATTGGCCCCTTCCATTTGACAGGACTGCCTTGCCAGCTTCTGTGTGTTCCTGAACCCGGTACCAGAATCCAGCTCCTCAACACAGCTCCCATCTGCTGTGGGGCCCAGTCTGGGACTCCCCCGGTGCCTGCTCCACAGCTCCAGTGGTGATGGTGATGTAATTACCATCAGGGGGGTTCGGTTCGATACTGGGTTTGTATATATTTGTATATATTCCATTTTTATTATTATTAATTTCATTTTCATTCAAGCTGTTCTAGTTTCCTTTTCTAATATTTTCTGTCACATAACCCAAATTTTAAGCGAAAAAACCCAAATTTCCCCCCAAATTACCAAATTTTCCAGCAAAATAAAGCAAATTTCAGCCAAAAGAACCCAAATTTCCCCCTAAAACAAATAATTCTGATCAGAATTTCACCCCAAATCCTCACTGAGCTCCAAAAAATCCCAATTTTCTGTCACATAACCCAAATTTTAAGCGAAAAAACCCAAATTTCCCCCCAAATTACCAAATTTTCCAGCAAAATTCTACTGGGTCATAAAAACACAGAGGTGCCCATCCTGCAGCAATAGGATGGATTTCTCCTCCCAGGAATATCTTTTGGCTTACTTTTAGAACTAGTGTAGAGTCACTCTGATCCAGTTCTCTAAAACTCATGACCTGTATAAAGACTCTCCTTGGTCCTTCTGTGAAGAGCTCTCTTCTACACGTCTGCATTTCATTGACATAAGCATGAGAAAGGAATGGATGACAACAATCACTGTTGCTGTTCCTCAGGGTGACTCAGGTGCTTGCCCATTAAGCAACCTGATGGGTTTTTTTTCTGGGCGAGACATCTGCAGAGGGCCAGCAGGTATGGAACAAACTTACAGGAGGTCTGGCAGGTCATGCTGGGTCTTTAGAAGTGTCAATGGACACCTCCATTTCAGCACCTGAACTACACTTCTCTTGTCATTCTGTCAGGTTCCCGTTGTCCTTTCTGACACTTTTAACAGTTAACTCACAGATCCTTGCAAATATTTGTAGTGCTGCGGGGGGGGGGGGAGAGGGGGTGGGTTGTTGCACAGCTGAGGTCACCAGAGAGGCGTAGAGAGCATCTTGGGATGGTAGGAGGGATGGAGTCAGCATCACCTCGCCCCAGACTTGCTGGGGGGCTGGTGAGGGTGGGTCAGGCTCAGATGTGATGCTTCTTCCCTGGATCTTTGCAGCTTTGGGGTTTCCTGAGCTGGAGGTGGTTTAAATGTATTATAGAATCACAGAATTATTCTGGTTGGAAAAGACCTTTTATTCCATCCCATATACGCCATATTATCTTTTATTTCTTTTGGTTAGAACCGAGGGATCCAGAGGGTCTCTGGGCTCTTCTCCCATTTTGGACTGCCTTACCAGCTTTTGCTTGGCTTGGCTCGGGTCCTCTTTTGGTTCCTTCCTCGGAGCGCCCAGGAGGACTCTGTCCGTTCTGCCTTCGATCCGGTCTGTGTGTTCCTAAACCCGGTACCAGAATCCAGCTCCTCAACACAGTTCCCATCTGCTGCGGGATTGGCTATCCTACACCGCCTCCATCACCACCCCTCATTCTGGTTATCTTCTGCTTTCTTTATCTTCTTGCTTCACTGCTTTGTGCTTCCTCCCTTGCCATTCTCAAGCATGCCTCAAGGTCATCGTCCGCAGCACAATTTATTCCCTCATAGTCTTGCTGAAAACAGACATGCCTGTTTTCCTCCACAAATAATCCTACAATTCCCCCTTTTTGTTTTTGTGTAAGCCAGACCCCTTGAATTGCTCTTTCAAATGAACTTCTCCAGCATGGTTCCTTCCCAAGGGCCACAGTTATTCATGAACCATCAGCGCAAGCTCTCCACAGATTCACAGCCTCCTTCAGGTGCATCCACCTGCTCTGGCTTAGGGTCTTCCACGGGCTGCAGGGGGATACCTGCTCCACCATGGACCTCCACGGGCTGCAGGGGGATACCTGCTCCGCCGTGGACCTCCACGGGCTGCAGGGGGATACCTGCTCCACCGTGGACCTCCAGGGGCTGCAGGGTGGAATCCACCAGCTGCTCTTTTGCTTAAAAAGAAGATGAAATTCATTTTTCCCCAGATGCAGAGATCTTGTATCCCTTTGGAGAATCAGCTTCTGGGGTATTTTGCCCTCTCTGGGAAGATATCTGTGGCTTAAATTATTTGGAACATCTTTTTGACTTAGGTGGAAGGTGTCCAGAGTTAATTTACCACGTACTTAATTAGCTAGTGGCTGTGTTCTGTCCTCTGAGGGCACGACAGCTTTTACTTTCACGTGGCTGCAATGACCACAAAGAAATAGAATTTAAGATCCTCAGGGCAACTAGGAGGATGTATTCCAAGCTTGCAACCCTGGACTTTAGGCTTGCAGACTTTGATTGCTTCAGGGATCTGCTGGCCAAAGTGCCATGGGACAAAGCCCTAGAAGGTAGGGGGGCCCAGGACAGATGGTCACTATTCAAGGATCACCTTCTCAGTGTCCAGGAGCAAACTATACCGACAAAGAGAAAGGCAGGACAGAATGCTAGGGGGGGACGGGACACACACGGGACCCCCTTCCTCGTTTTAACGGGGTGGGCTGAGACCCCTCTCCCTGGGGACTCACCGGCACCCGGCTCTGTGGCAGGAGGGCGGTGGAGACTTGGCCGGAGCCGCGCGGCCTCTCGGTCTACGTCTCTCAGGACTGCACCGGTACGTGCCGGGGTACGGTGTGTGTGGGGGGATCCCCCCTCCCCCCCCAGTTTTGGGTGGGGGGGTCAGGGTGCCGGGGGGAGCAGCTCCCGTTGGTTCTCTTGACGTTGTGTTGGGGTTGGGGTTGGATGGTCTTGGGTTGGGGTGGGTTCTCTTGAGGTTGGGCTGGGGTGGCTTGGGCTGGGTTGGTTCCTTCTCCCCAGAAACCCCTTGCACCGGCCAAGCCGCCCTGGCTCGGGTTCTCTCCTGCAGCTCTTTGAAGCCGCCTTCACCTTGTAGCTTTGCCCGGGGCGATAAGGGGAGGGCCAATCAAAGCGCTCGATGTTCCCAGCTGATCTTCTCCCGGTTCTGACAACTTCTTAAAGTTAGGTCACATTCAGATTTTCTTGCTTTTTGCAGAAACTGATGGGGTTGTGAGATCAAATGGAAGTCATTTGACAAAAAGCACTTGGAGGAAAACTTATGCTTGCTTCTAACTTTGCTGGTTTTGGTGAGCAAGACAGTGCGTTATACCTGGGCTATCTGGAACCCAGACATGAAAATGGTTTAAATGTGCTTTCTGATTAACTGGGCAGCAAGTGCCCATCCTGCCCATCCGTCGCAGTGTCTTCTGTCTCCGGGCTTCGGTTTGATGGTTCCTCGGCCGCTGCTGCTGCTTCTTGATGGGTCCTCAGCTTGATGGGTCCTCAGCTTGAGGTTCTTCTTCTTCTTGAGGTTCTTCAGCTTGAGGTTCCTCAGCTTGATGGTTCCTCATCTTGGTGGTTTCTCAGCTTGATGGTTCCTCTTCTTGATGGTTCCTCTTCTTGATGGTTCCTCTTCTTGATGGTTCCTCTTCTTGATGGTTCCTCAGTTCATCCTGGGTTTTATTATCCTATATTATTCTTATTAAACATTCTGACCACCCTCGTGGCCAAGAAGACCAGTGGCATCCTGGGGTGTATTAGAAGGGGTGTGGTTAGTAGGTTGAGAGATGTTCTCCTCCCCCTCTACTCTGCTCTGATGAGATCTCATCTGGAATATTGTGTCCAGTTCTGGGCCCTTCAGTTCAAGAAGGACAGGGGTGTGCTTGAAAGAGTCCAACTCAGAGCCACCAAGCGGATTAGTAGAATGGGTTGGGTGGGAAGGGACCGTTCAAGGTCATCTGGTCCAACCCCCCCTGCACTGAGCAGGGCCATCTGCAACTAGAGCAGGGTGCTCAGAGCCCCGGCCAACCTCCACTGCAATGGTGCCAGGGGTGAGGCAGCCACCACCTCTCTGGGAAACCTGGGCCAGGCTCTCACCACCCTCAGCATCAAAATTTTCTTCCTTCTTTTGGGTCTAAATCTCACCTCTTTTAGTTTAAATCCATCATCCCGTCACCTTGCAAAAAGGCTGTGCAAGTAGACGTATGCCAAAAGGGCTCAATTTGCGATTCTGGTGCACGGTCAAAAATGACAAACGTCTCACCTTAGCTCCCTCAGGAAAGGTGCTGGCCAGGAATTTTATTGCTGAATCTTCTCTTCCCCGTGCCTCTCCTTCACTGCAGAAAGCACTTGCAGCTGCCCACTTGCAAAAAGGCTGTGCAAGTAGACGTATGCCAAAAGGGCTCAATTTGCGATTCTGAGGCAGAGCTGTTTCAGTTGCAGCTAGCTGGATCTTATTCATTTGCCACTTTTGAATAGATTCAAAATTGTAACCCCAGCTCTACTGAAACTGATGTTAGAGAGACCAGGACCAAAACACTGTATACTAGCTATACTTAGACAACAGAGGTAAAAGATGGATAAAAATGAGACAGGAAACTCAGAAAGCTGAGATAACTTTAGATACTGGGGGTTTGGAAATAGACATTTCCCCTTTATCTGATGACTCGGTCAAATCTGTTGTGACAGCTATGACAGTAGTAGGTATTTGCATGTACAAGGACACAACCTACTGCAATAATTTTCCTGACACAAAGCTAAATGTCAATATTTTAAGATATGGCTGATATATGTCAGCCATAAATGTCTAAAAACTTATTCCAGATGATTCCAAATTATAAAGATGTTTTGGAAACTATCCCTCTTGCCTTTACTTTCCATGTTCAAGCAGCAGCGTGACCCTGATCACTGTCAGACCAGACGAGCAGTCAGCAAGCAAGACTTGCATCCAAAAAGCCCATAAAAGTGAAAAGTAAGTTTATCTTCATTAGAAAAAGATTATTGAATTTAAGATCTGTTGCTGATACCTATTGATTTGGAAATGTTTTTTCACTTGGAAATAGTAACCAAAAAGGAATGTTCACTAAAGTAGCTTGTCTTCCTATAAAACTATGTCTAAAATAAGTTTTGGATATACAGTGAATTTCCTTTAAATGGAATCTTTCTGATTCATCAAAATACACTTTGATAAGTTACCAGGCTACCTAAAGGCACCAGATTCACAAAGGCTCTGACAGATCTTTATGCCTCTGGCTAATTAATCACTGGGATTCAGTGGCAGTACATGGAGTGTATGACACAAAGCTTACAGACAAGTATTTATTAGAGCAGGACCTTGGATGGCCAGGCCTGTTATATAAATGTACTAAATAACCTTTCAGTCCCCTAAGAATGAAGTTGAGCGCCACAGCCTCACTGAACACGTACCCAGTGTTTTGTTATTGAAGGACCAGCTTTTTGATGGATGCTCTTCATGGCAGCAGCACCACACCTGGCATCTCTGGGCACATCATTTACCTTCTTACCTGACATGGCTTTTGCTCATCCCAGTAGTGGATCAGGGTGTGCAACAGCCTGAGGCCTCTCCCTGTCACAGCTTGGGGTTTCAGATGATTCCTGCAGAACCTTCCAGTTTTTGCTTGGATTTTTCTGCTTGGATTTGACTTTCTCTGCCTTAGGTTCCTACTGGCTTTGTATTTACCAGCCATTATCAGAAACAACTTTAAAAACTTTTAGATATATAAATTCTGGAGGAAGAAATATTACTGTTTAATATACAAAAAATGACAATACTGGCACAGATTACTGTAGTAATAACTGTTAAATCATTTGGGAAAACAAAAAGAAAAAACACAACAAAAAAGATAACAGAAAAACAGAATTAATCTGTACTTAGTACAAAATTGCATTATTGTTCCTTTTAAAAACATTAAAAGATTGACAGCTTTTGTAGCATTGTGGTGTGGTTTTGATTGTTTTGTTGTTGTTGGGTGGGTTGGTTGGGTTTGTTGGGTTTATTTATTTATTTGTTATCATTAGTTTAATTCCTCTCAGTTTTTTTTGGTCTGTTTTGTTAGCTGCTGTTCTAAATTCTGTCCTTTTCTGAATGGGGAGCCCTGGAATCCATCTGAAAATTGATATTGCAAACCTGTAGGACCAGTAATTGAAGTGGTTTCTTGAAAGTGGTGAAATCCAATTCTTTCTCTTCTTTCTCCTTTCGTTTGCCCTCTTTTGCCTAGAGGAGCCTTCACTTTTAGGTTATTTAAAGTTTTAAAATTCAAGTATAATTTCAGATTTTGTATCTCCATTAAATTCTTGACATTGTGGATGATGGGACCTGTCAGTAAAGATCTCCTCTGTCATGCAAGATGGTGTCCTAAGGCCAGACTGACTGCTGGAAGTTGTTGCTGACCCACAGGCTTCTACACTGTGTCAGTGGCCTCATGAGATCTGCTGCCATTACCTCTCGTCCTGTCCCAGGGCACCACTGAAAAGAGACTGGCTCCTTCTTGACACCCACCCTGCAGATATTTGTAAACACCAAAGAAGTTTTTCCTCCTATTCAGATGGAACCTCCTTGGTTCCAGTTTGTGCCTGTTGCCCCTTGTCCTGGCACTGGGCACCAGTGACAGGAGTCTTGCCCCCCGGGGCCCTTTAGCTCTTGCTCAGCATTGCTCACCTCCCCTCTCAGGCTGCTCTTATCC